>CM067298.1:54315000-54435683 GCA_034231615.1 Meghimatium bilineatum
TTTCACATTTGGTACAGATTATCTTGTGTACGTTCGACATGTTCATTCTTCCTGATTGAGATAAGTTAACACAATCATATGTATTACATGATCACAATGCATATCCTTTATAGATTTCGATAATTTAAGTGGATAGTCACGTCAAAGTGACTTACATACAATATTCCTAATTGTTTGTTTATTTGTTTGCGTTCGCTCTTTAATAATCATTTGGAAAATCCGCACGATTTCCACCGGGGGCGTAAAGTATTGTTCCACTGTTATGCGCTATGTAGGATCAGTACATCCGATTTCGGTATTTTCTAAACGTGAAGTAAACTTTCCTTTCACATATCTGTCTTGCAGGGCAAACACAAGTAAACATAACCATGATGTAATCATGTTACATTCTACAAATACAGCCATTTATAGCCGGACTTAAGTTTCCAAAATACCAATGCACGCTGATCCCAAAAGCAAAGTTATGTATAGTCAAGATAAACGAAAATATGTAAACGTATTACCATTATTTATACATAAACTTGTTGATAAAAACACATCGAAATACGATGTTTCGACTAAAAGGTATTTATCAGGATAAAATATTTTTTTTTTTTACATAGCAACACACATATGGTAAGACATTTACAGGAGGAGGAAGAGAATACATGAAATATGTCTTGTCTGTTGTGTCTGTCTGTGTATCAAATTTCGATCTGTCAATATATATATATATACATATGTATGTGCATCAATATGTATGGCTTAACGTGCCTTGTTTCTCTTTTTCCTATTATGGTCTTTCATATGTGTGTTTTTATGTATATAGTGTTTCTCTGTTGTCTTTCGTTCTAATAAATCGTACTAATCTAAACATCATTTATTTCTATGTCTGGTTGCTGGTATGATTTGCTAATTAATACTTGTAACACGCCGATTTACGTGTATATCCATGTTTCCCAGTGGAAGATGGTATTAGAGATTTTCTCTAACTTACTTTGATTGGTCGAACTTTTTCCGTGCTTGCTAGTGACAGGCGACACTAAATATGATTAAATCGATCAAGGATCTGTCGCTTCAGCCAAGAAGGATGACTCGTTTTGATCTGCGTGCATGACTAATCTGATCATGCATTTGCCTGACTCCAGTTAAAATATTAGTATATATACACACACAAACACGCATATATATATATATATATATACATATATGTGTGCATATATGTATAAATATATATATTAATATATATATATATATATATATATATATATATAATCATGATATATTGTTAAGAAGTGGTGCACGTTTTATGATACAGTGCCGCAACAATCGCACGAATTAGAAAAACGTCAACGGTTCTGAAGAATCGTATTTCTGTTCTTTAGATTCCCTGACAAAACGAGAGTTGAGGCTCTAGATTCCTATGTTAAAAAGAAGTGTTTCTGCAGCTTTCTATCATACCTAGACGACTCTGAGTGGCATACAAGGATGTGGGAATTACTATACATGTTACCTTCTTCTTCTTCTTCTTTCGTTCACTTGAAACATGTCTATATCTGTAATTCTGTCTCCTTAATAAAACTCACTGTCTTTTGTAGTTTATACAGTGTCCCATAGAGTTTTGATTCCAGTGTTGTTTCCTCTGGCCAATATGTCTGCCTCAGCGTTTCATGCTCAGAACACTCTTGAAGTATATGTTTGGCACTCTGTGCTGCCTGTCCACATGTACTCATGGCTGTGTTGCCAATCTTGAACTTTGTATACATGTGACTGCGGAGTCGGTTGTGTCCTGTTCTGAGACGTAGAATTATAACTTGTTCTGGTCTGTTCATAATATCATAGTCATCTTGTGTTGGTGTTTGTGGCTTTCTTATTGACTTGATCATCTGTTTTTTCTGATGGTAGGTGATTGGTATATCTGGTTAGTCTTTGGCAGCACCTTCCTTAGCCAGTTGGTCTGCTTTTTCATTTCCTGGTATTCCACAGTGAGAGGGTATCCACTGCATGGTTACCCTATACTGGTAAGACAATTCGCTAAGTAGTTTTTTTAAGTCTGTTAGTTTTTCAGACTGGAGAGCTTGAAGCACTGACCTTGCATCTGTCAGGAATACAACAGGCTGTAGGTCAGAGTTGGAGTTCAGCAGTTTTTTAGCTGCCACACTAATTGCCTGGATTTCTGCATCATAATAATTGCAGAATTTTCATGTCTGTGTTCTGATTGTATCTCTAGGCTTGTGTGGATATTCTATATATACACCTGCACCTCCATTCCTCACGGTATTCTGTGCTGACCCATCTGTGTATACTCTGATCCATATATCTTGTGGATATTCCTCATCCAGGAAACTGAGGGTGACTGTCCTTCGCTGCACACTGTTCTGTTCGTCCTCGCTTAGTATTACTTCCACATGGGTCGAATGTATATTGGCTTTCCATGCCTTTCACTCCACGGGGTTTGTTCTGGTACAGGCCCTAAAGGGCTGTCAACTTCACGTAGGTCTGTACGTTGTCTGCGGAGTCGTTTAGCTTGATGGATAAAGCTTCTTCTTTTCAGTCGTCCCATTGCTAGATTTTAGAATCTTTCCTTCATTGGATGACTTGGCATACACTGAAACTTTTCTGCCTGAATTAGTACTTTTGTGTCTCTGCGTTCGCCAAGTGTTTGCATTCTTCCCATTTTCTGCATCTCTGCTATGGGTGTTGATTTCATTGGTCCTAACATTATTCTAAGTGCCTGATTTTGCACTTTATCTAGATCTTGTAATGTGGTGTTTGATGCAGGACACCATGCTGCTGAACCATATTCCAGGTGTGGTCTTATGCCTTGCTGGTAAACTTTACTGAGTATATTCCCACTGGCTCCCCATGTGGTTCCACTTAGTTTTCTCAGGATAGCTAACTTCCTCTTGGCTTTTGTTGTTGCTTTGTTTATGTGATGCTTCGATGTCAGTTTATCATCAAAAGTAACTACGAGGTATGTGGGTTGTTTGTCTTCTTTCAAGAGCTCTCCATCTATTTTGATATGACCGGCTTTTTGTTTTGGTGAGAGGGTAAAAAGTGTAGTGCTGAACTTATCCGTGTTAATGCTGACGCACCATCTATTAGCCCATAATGTTAGGGCATCGATAGCTCTTTGTATTTGTTTAGTGGCCACTGTTGCATGTTCTTCCGTGCACCAGATCACCAGGTCGTCAGCATACATTGCCACTTTGATCCCGTGTGGTAGTTCAGCAACTAGGTCATTGATGTAAACCAAGAAATGTGTGGGTGACAGGACTCCTCCCTGGGGACTCCATGACGCAGTAGAACTTTCTTGCTCTTGCGACCATCTAATTGTACCCTGGCTCTTCTATTATGCAGGTATGTTTTTACCCATTTGTACATTCTTGAGCTAACCCTGCAATTTCGCAATTTCTTTAGGAGCCCTTCTTTCCAGACCTTATCAAATGCTTTCCTGAGGTCTATCCATGCTGCTAGTACCAGTTTCTTTTCTTGGAAGGCATCCTCAATCACTTGAGAGAAGTATGTTGCCTGATCTTCAGTAGAGTAGCACTGTCTGAAACCTGCTTGCTGTGATACCAGAAGGTTTTCACTTTCAAGGTACCACTGCATCCTAAGATTGATAATGCGTTCCATTGTTTTGCATTGACAGCTTGTGAGGCTGATGGGCCTGTAGTTGGAGTGCTTGTGTTGCCATCTTTTCCTGATTTGACGAGTGGTATCATTATTGCTTCTCTCCACACCTGTGGTACATTACTCGTGGACCAGCTTGTGTTCAAGATCTGCAGTAGCTTTGCTCTTACTGCAATTCCCAGGTTTCTAATCATTTCATTGGACACTCCATCAGCTCCAGGGGACTTTTTCATTTTCAATTTGGATATTGCATGCTCCAGTTCTCTCATTGTGATTGTCGCCTCCATGACTTCAGGTATAGGTTCGCCTTGTCCAATGTTTTGCTGGTTCTCTCGAACCTCCTGTTGTTTTTCTGGGCTGATTTTGATGTTATTGTCTTCTGCAAAGGAATCTGCAAAGTAATCAGTTGCATGTTTACCTGTTAAAATGTTTCTATCTTTATAAAGTGTGATCCTGGTATTTCTCCCTGTACCTTCACCATTTAGTTGTTTTACAAGTTTCTAAAATTTCCTAGTATCTCTTTCTAGGTTCAGCGACTCTGTTTTTTCTTTGCAGCTACTCCGTCTGGCTTGTAACTTGGCTCTTTGAAATTTAGCATTTGTTTGCTGATATTTGTTGTGATGTTCTTGGCTAGGTCTGTTCTCAGCCTGCTGTCTAGATGTTTCCATCTCAATTTGCAGCATTTCCAGTTCATCATTCCAGTAGGGTTTGTAGTTTTTGTGTGCCCCCCTGGGTATGGTTTTACTAGCAGCATGTAGTATACATCTATTAAATTCACTCACTGCTCTATTGATGTCTTTGTCCAAGTTCATGTCCTTAGCTAGAACACTGGTTAAATGCTGGTACACTTTCCAGTCTGCACTCTTATAGTTCCACCTAGTGAGCGTGCTGCTGTCCTTGGTAAATTCATTGTGGATTTCCAGAAATACTGGTCTGTGGTCACTACCCCAAGCTGCTTTCCAACGACACGTGTGATGTTCCATTCCAGGCCTCGTGAGTGGAATGCCAGATCTGGTGTAGAGGTGGGTGTGCCATGCTCTCGAGTAGAAGGTTGGTGAGTCAGCTGGCTGGTTAATAAGGATGAGATTATTTTCATCCTGCCAGCTCTCAAGTTCCTCACCTCTCTTGTCGATATGATCGTAGCCCCAGCTCTGAGAGTGGCTGTTGAAGTCACCACACACCATAAGTCTCTCTTTATCTGGAATTGTGTCTAGTGCCAATGGTTTATCATTTGGGCAGTAGTAGTTCAGGAGATGGAATTCTGCACTGTCTGTTTTTAGGTGGAGCATCTGGTATTCTGCCCCTTCCATATATACTTCCAGCTGACATGCGCTGATATTGTTTTTAACAAGTGTCTGAATTCCACCCTTTCGCCTGTCCTTTCGGTAAGATGGGTAGCACTGGTAGCCTCTGATTTTGAAGGCTATGTCGCTTGCTGAGGTGTGTTTCTTGGATACAGCATATATTAACTTGTTCTTCACTGAGGACATTTTCAAGTTCCAATTTTTTGCTGTATCCATCTCTTTTACTGTTGACACCCTCAGCATTCCAGCGCATTATTTTTATTTGTCATTTAAAATTTGTTTGGCCAGTAGCTCTATTCCCTTGTCTCCTGGCTCCTCGAGGCAATTTAGAAGGACTTCCAGTAACTGAGGTTGGGCCCTTTCAAGGTATAGGGCCCGGCACCGTCCCTGCCTGAACGTCCGCCACAGGGCAGGCACCATAACTTTTTATACAGACATGTTTCCATTGTGTTTTGTGCGTGGCATCCTGATTATCTGTGCGCCTTTTGGCTGGATGCATCCGTCTTCAGCACTCTGCTTACTTGGGCAGGACTATGGTCCTGCTCGAATGGGACTGCCCGACCAGTCTTAGTTTCCAGCCCCTGATGGCTGAACTAAGCCCCATCACCACGGCACGGTGCTGGCCTTGATGGGACATGTTACCTAACTTACTGTGAGCGGCATACAATGATGTGGGAATTACTATACATGTTACCTAACTTACTGTGAGCGGCGTACAATGATGTGGGAATTACTAAACATGTTACCTAACATACTGTGAGCGGCATACTCGACTTTCAGAATAACTTTCTTCCACCTAGACGAATAAGCACGACATACAATGCTTCGAGAATTACTGTATATCTTACCCAGTCGAATCCGAGAGGTATACGAGGCTTTCTTTACTTTATATCTTTCCTAGACGACGTTGTATTGCATACGCGACTTTGAGAACTACTTTCCTACGGGACTGTCCATAATTATGTAAAGACATTTTTTTGGGGCAAGTCTAGACATATCCCCCACCCCTGATAGTAACTTTTGTCAAGAACTTTAGAACTCTTCGCCTTTTTAATCACTTCAAATAATTAACTGATCCCCCACCCCCTCCTCTTCCAAATGTTCATGTAAAGTACTAACAAAACAACATACATATTTTTTTGTTTTACATTTCTAGAAAAACTAATCAAACTTCAATAATTTAATTGGGATATAACACAAGCATTGTTGCCGTCAACTTTTATCTCCTCTCCCACACACACACATTTCCCCCATGTCAACAACAACTGTCAAATACTTTCATTCTCCTTTTTCACACTCCATTCCCCCAAGTAACTGTTATGTAAATGAAGGAAAAACCCTATATAGAAATGTTCAATGGCTAAGAATGTCGAACATTCGTTCCATATTTCTGTATTCAATCACAAGAACGCACGTAACCATTCTGTGGTATCGATATCGTCCACTTCTAACCTCGCCATCCATTGAATTTCTTTGTTTATTCTCAACTTCGTAGGATTCAGTGCGGAGAAAGACGTCGTTGGTGTACAGTTTGGATACCATACCTGCGTATATCTCATTAACATATTTGATTTCAGCAACGCTTTTCTGTCACTTTGTCCGTCTCTAAAGGATGTGAATGTTAAACTTTAAAATACCTTGTCCTCCTCTTACGACATGTGTGGCTTGTGACAGTGTCGCTATTCTTTGTTCATATAGCTGCATAACTACAATATGGCACAATTAAACATACATTTAAAAATGAAAACAAAAGCATACATACACATGAAGCTATCCTAAAATATGAACTGTGTACACCATTGAAAAAGAATAACATACTCGTGTATATATCTGGTATGTAAACGGGCTTCTAGATAACCCCGCACGTCTACCTGCCTAATAGCGTGCAGGGTTGCCAGATTAACTTTTTATTAAACTAGGCCAAACCGCACCACAGAAGGTCACAACGGCCAAACAGCAACAAGAAGACGCCCAAAATAAGGCCAAACTAATTTACACTAGTGTTGATACATTTTTATTTTATTAATAGTTTAGAAAATTATAACACATCAGATGTTTTTGTTCAACCATATGTATGGTTTTTCCACCAGATACTATTGTAATTACGACTGCTATCATACGAAGGAGTCCATTTCTTTGATGACATGGCCATTAGTGAAAGTTATAAATTATCGTTCGAAACATTTGTTTCAGCTCGCTAAAAAATTAAGTAAAAATGCACTTCAGTAATAAATTTATGATTTGATAGCACTACACCCAACACAAAAACACGATGGAATTCCAGTTGACTTGGTTGGTAAAGTAATCGCAACTAGATTTTATAACAAAGCATCCAACATGCCGGTGCTAACATATGCCTCTAATGGGTGCAAAGGGAACGCATTGCTCTAGGCGGACCCAGGGTTAGCAGATAACCAAGATCCCAAATGTACCTCCACGCGGGTGCACCCTGGAAACAGAAATACAGCAGCTCGAGCTGATTCTGGCCAAATCATTTGGGGATCGTGTCCGAGAACTGTGGATGGTAGCAGATGGAAAGAGATTTGCCTGCACAAGAGACAGACATATCTCCGACACCACCAGCATCACCACATATAGCGACACTGTCGACATACAGTGAAGCTAGTCAGTCCAGTCCGAACATTGGAGGGGCGGCCAATGTAAAATGCACGTAAAGGTAGATGCATGGCGAGAGACATAGATTTCATACCGAGTACAATGAAACAATGAAAGGGCAGAACAGCGCTAGAGGGCAGCGCGAACTGCAAATAGAAAGTGAAAAGTCCCTAGGAAAGGGGAACTACAAGCTCCGTCAGCTCGAGACGAGTTTCTAGTTACCTGTGTTCCTTAAAGGCAGAGACCCAGACCCATGAATTGGCGTTTGGTAAAGCAAGAAGACATAATCCAACTCTAATGTCGAGCCTTCCTAAACCGGAAATATGCTCGCGAAGGAGAAAGGGTTCAGTACTCGATGCGCTCATATACAAAAGGGACAACGATTTAGCCCTGGCCCAACTCTACTGTCAGGTTTTCCTACACCGGAAATACACTTGAAAAGCGAAAGGGTTCAGTACCTGATGGGCTCAGGCGCTATTGGGACAAGGACGCTCAGCTCGAGAACGCCTTGCTCTCAAACGCGTGGTGTGAGACTCGAACTTGGACAAGGGGTACATGATGTCGGTGAATGACACCTCGGCTAAGAGGGCGAACGAGCCAGGGTCCAACTCCTCTGTTGAGTTCTTCCTTTAAGGAACCAGGCTCACGGATGAGAAACGGTTCAGTACCCAATGGGCACAGGCACAGCACGTCCAATTACACGAGGCAAGTTCATAGA
This sequence comes from Meghimatium bilineatum, assembly GCA_034231615.1. Lineage (NCBI taxonomy): Eukaryota > Metazoa > Mollusca > Gastropoda > Stylommatophora > Philomycidae > Meghimatium > Meghimatium bilineatum. The sequence goes on from CM067298.1 coordinate 54,323,251, forward strand.
CAGTGGAACACCTCGTTCGAGTCAGACGAGAGCAAGAAAATCGTCTGGGCGAAGAGTCTTCACTACGCGTGCCTGGAGACAGATATAGAGGCTGTCACAGGATAAGGGTAGCCCACCCGAATTGTCAAGGCATGCCGAAATCGGATGTGCTAGGCCTACAAGGCGCATAACGGTGGCACAACGTAATCACGCTCCCGGCGGAAATCGCACGGATATCCGTGATGGTTACAATGGAGCGAACGAAAAACAAACAAACATATGCCTCTAATGTCTAAGTTTTCTACAACTCTTATTTCCTGACACTATTTTGCTTCAGTTTTTAAAACAACGATTTGCCATCGAAATTTTTATATAAGATTTTCTATTTCGTTTTTTGTAACAATGAACGCGAATGGCCGACTTTTCTTCTCCCTTCGGTTAGTCGTCGACTCAGAATTATACTAATAAACATGGGCACTCTTCTACCTTAATTAACATATAACTTCATAATAAGACTTACATTCATCTAATTACATTCTGATTACTTAAATTCATTTTCACTGACGACAGTAATACTATCAAACTAAAGTATTTTGCCACATCAAACAATAACATTCCGTTTTATATTCAAACCGTTGTTTTATCTCAATTAACATGTAAGCGAATGTTGTCCGACATTCAATCTTTCACATTGCAGGTTTTACTCTTAATACTGTATAACGAAATATTTATTTAATAAACACAAAAATGTGTTCTGATAAAATGTATTATTACCTACGTCTTAGAGAAACTCTACGAAGAACCATTAATAGAGAAAGCATGTCAATGAACCTAAACAACACGCAACAATTGAAAGACCTGGCAACACAAAGACAGAAATGGAAAGCTATGGTTTCTGCCCTATGCGCCGCCTATGGCCCTGGAGGAAACATAACATAACAACCTACGTCTTAATATTGCAAACACGTTCGGGACATTACCGTGATGGTGTGGTGTTTGGTCATACTAGCTTGCTTTGGTGATACTTTCACTCAATGTATCCGTAAATGTTAGAAGACTTAACATTCAATATATTTTCTGTTTGTTTTTCATACTTAATCGGATCTCTCTTCAAGTAGGTCAGTCGGCTCACTAGATTACAGCAGTATCGAGGTCCTTACCGTTTGGACCCTTTTCATTGTCAGTGTCACTATTGACTTTGTAACATACACCCAAAAGCCAATATGTAATCTGTAAATATGTCAATATTAAGTGTATACATTTTAATAAAGACATGAATATCTGAATTTCATTTTAGCGTATAGAAATATAGATTGTAAAGTCATTTTTGCATTGCTAATTACTAATTTTTTAAAAAGCCCAAAATACAACAAAAACCCAACAAGCCAAATCAATTTTCAAGGAGTCAAACACACCTTTGGAGTAAATCCAAATTTGTAGAATTTTGTCTGAAAAAAATGTGTTCCAGTTCGATTGACGTTACTTTGTTGTTACATCTAAATATTGATCCTCCTTGTTTTTTGCTGATGCCGTGTATATTTCTATATGTACGTGAATATTATAATACTATTTATATCTTAATTTCTGCTGTATTCTTAAATTATAATTGATCGAGCGTTGAATTATCTGGTAAACATTGAGATCACTAGGTTTTGGACAGAATACGTCACATGACACGCAGTAGAGTACGCAATTTTGTACAGATATCATTTTACACCATCTTTCGTGTTCCACGAATAGCTCAGTACGTCCGAGCGAGAAGAATATTATTAAGGAAATGTGGCTACGGTTGTATGATCTAGTAGATGATTATTTTAAATTTTTTTAGGAGGATTAATATTTAGAAACTTCAACATATTAATCATCGCTATATTATAAGAACAATAGCTGCACCTTTTTGTGTGTGTGTGTGTTTTATTCTTTTATTCTCACCCCGTCGACGCCGGGCATTGCTTCCAATATATATATATATATATATATATATATATATATATATATATATATATATATATATATATATATATATATATATATATATATATATGTATGTATATATATATATGTATGTATATATATATATATATATATATATATATATAATATATATATATAAATATATATATATATATATATATATATATATATACATTCATATTTGATTGAAAATGCATGTCTGTCTTGTTTGTCTGACATGTTATGTGTATCTGTATACTTGTTTTTATTTGGGTGTATGGGGTATTAGGGAGTAGTATATTTGATGCTAAGGCTGTCATACTCTATTGAAGTAGTTCTCACATCGTTTTGTCCCACCTGACACTAGGATCTCGCCAGTGTCACCCAGTAGTTGCCTGCATTCGGCAGCAGTCACACCCAGGTAATGTCTTTGATAGTCTGGCCATACCATGTGAAAGTAACCGTTGTGCTTCAGGACCAAAGGTAAACACATGTCATGTCTGCCCCATAATGTGAAGCCTGGATATGGTGCCAGTGCAAGTGAAACATCTGATGTTTAACAGGCTCGAAGGTACTTGCCAGCAGAGGTTTGTGGAACGCAGATGGCTTTGTGGAAGACGTAGAACACTTTTGGTCATCTAGTGCATTCTAGTACATCTCCAGTCATCTTGATTTATGTTGGATTAGGAATAGAGAGTGTGGTCGATGAATGGCGTAACTCTTCACACTTTCAACAAAATTCAACACTAGTCACAACTCAACTTACAATTAATCCAGTCTACAGCAAAGAAGCAAGAGATTGCATGCCACAATACAACATAAGAGAAGCTTGACATACCCACTAACAAATCAAGATGTCAAGACTGTAATCGAACACATGTCGTGAGGAAAAGCTCACGGTATGGATGTCATCCAAGCATATATTAACACGATGGAGGAGATAAGATTGCACAGGCGCTTACCAAGATCTTTGTTACGTGGAACTCAGGAAACCTGCCTAAAATTCTGAAAGATGCCTTAATTGTCCACCTATATAAAGGTAAAGCAAATAAACAGCCCTGTGACAACCACAGAGGGACATAATTGATATCCACACCTTTTAAAACATTAGCTCGTGTAATGCTGTACCGATTTACACAGGCACACTCAGATACGTCCGTATAAATTTCGTTTAGGTCGCGGGACAGAGGGCTGCTCGTCTTATCCTTATATGGGGCTCTGTGATCTGTGCTGCCCAATACTCCAAAAAAAGACACAGAGCACCAAATGAAACTTTTCACATTTCACGAAGGCAATTGACACAGTGAATTAGGGAATGTCTGCGGAAAGTGTTTTACAAACCGCCCCCTTCCCAATTCATTAACTTAGTCCGACAGTTCATAACGGCATGCTGGCCGTTTTCACTGATGGAGTGTCATCGCCAGCCTCTTCTAGCATATTGGGAAAAACAAATCTATGCTCTTGCTCTCAAGACTGTCCAGCCTGATGTTTATCTGCCATATTAACAGACGCATCTGGATCAAGTGACGTAACAGGAATTCAACTAAACTACAGAACTGACGGTAAACATTTCAATCTTTGGCGTTTATAAACAAAACTAAGGCTCGAGACACAATGGTCTGGGAGCTCCTCTGTGCAGATGACTGCGCACCGTATGATAATTCTGCAGATGATAGGATGCAGGTGGCCTTAGACTAATTTGGTGAATCTTGTCACAACTTTTGCTTCGCCATCATTGCAAAGGAAACAGTGGTCATTGTCCAACCGACACCAAACTACTTTTAGATCTCCATATAAGGATAAAAAGAATAGCTTAAGTCAATGGCCTCACCTACCTGTGCAGTGATCTCTCACGCGTCATGAACAACGACATACAGGTAAAGAATAAATAGCGAAAACTAGTGTCACATTTCGAAAACTGCGATGGGGCATAAGGGGAACAATCTCTACCACCAAACTCATAGTTTACCAGGCAGAAGTAATAACATCACTCCTTCATGTCTGTGACACGTGAACAGTATATGTCAGACACACGAGACTATAAACATGTCCACCTAAGCTGCCTTCATAAGATACTCAACATCCATTTGTGGCATAAATTACCAGACAGTGAAGTACTGATGAAATATAATTCTGTAATCATACACATAATGGTGATGAGGTGTAGATATGTTGGGCAGGACACATGGTCCACATGAAAGATCACTCTCTACCAAAACAGTTGTTATATGTATAACTTCAGACTTACTCCTGCAAGATAGGAGGACAGAAGAAACGTTTTAAGGACATTCTTAAGACATCACTGACTCACTTCAAAATAGACACACAATAATGGGAGAATATTGCACAAGACAGATCCGACTAGCATTGCAGGATCAAGAGTGATGCAGCAGCTCTGCATATAACCTTAAACAACATGCTGCGCAACAAAGACGCGCTAGAAGAAAGGCAATTGCTACTCATTGTCCAACATACTCCTACCATACACGCTCAGAGTGTGGTAGACAATTCCAGGTATGCATATGACTCATTAGTCACAGTCAGACACACAGCACATATCATTATCTTCCAAAACTTGTCACTGTGATACGACAATTTCATGACGGTATGATGGCTAGTGTTATCTGCGACGGAGGAGTATCTCCTGCATTCCCTGTCACAAATGGTGTAAAGCAGGGATGTGTGCTGGCCCCTACTCTTTTCAGCCTGTTATTTACAGCCATGTTAACGGAAACACACCATAGTAATGAAACAGTAGGCATAATGATCAATTACAGAACGGATGGTGGTCTTTTCAATTTACGTCGTCTAAAAGCAAACACGAAAACTAAATCTAGTACTGTTAGAGAATTACTTTATGCTGACGACTGTGCATTGTATGCTGACTCTGTCGTAAACATGCAGAGCACCATAGACCGCTTCTCAAAGGCCTGCAACAACTTTGGTCTCACTATTAACACCAAAAAAACAGAAGTCATGCACCAAGCAACATCAAATAGCCAACATACTGCTACTTCCATCATCGTCAATCAGGAAAAACTGCAGGTAGTCGACAATTTTACTTACCTTGGAAGCACACTCTCTCGCGATGTCAACATTGATGTGGAAATTAACAATAGACTGGCAAAAGCTAGTGCTGTATTTGGCAGATTACGCAAAAATGTATGGGACAGAAGAGGTATAAGAACAACCACCAAACTACAAGTATATCATGCTGCTGTTATACCAACCTTACTATACGCCTGCGAAACGTGGACAGTGTATGCTAGACATGCAAGAAAGTTAAATCATTTCCATCTTACCTGCCTACGTAAATTACTAAACATCCATTGGTGGGACAAAGTACCAGACTACGAGGTCTTGGAAAAATCAACCTCAATAAGCATCCACACAATACTTATGAAGGCGCAGGCACGCTGGGCAGGCCATCTTGTGCGTATGGAGAACTCGCGTTTGCCAAAACAAATATATTATGGAGAACTCAAGGCAGGATTTCGAAAAGCTGGTGACAAGAAAAAGCGTTTCAAAGACACGCTCAAGTCATCCTTGAAACATCTTAACATTGACGTAGGCGCTTGGGAGAGCCTCGCTCAGGATAGAACAGCATGGCGTTACAGCATTAGAACGGGAGCACTAGCGGCAGAAGAATTCAGACAAGAAACTGCAAGACAGAAGCGGACACGTAGAAAAGAAAAAACATCTCAACCTCACACAGATACCTTCTATCGTTGTCAATTCTGTAAAAGAACATTTTGTGCGCGCATTGGACTTGCTAGTCATTTAAAAACGCACTATTAACTTTATTATTTTATTATTTATTGTTATTATTATTATGGTTGAGTTTTTGGTCATCGTCGATCACGACGGACGAACATCATCATTATCTTCATCATCATCCAAATTGAATTGCATGGTCATCGACTGACGAACAACAGAAAATGTCTGTCTGTTTAATCACTTTACAGTATTGCCTAACCTCCAAACAACATCGCTACTCACGCAAAAAGAACCTCCTCTGTGAAACGTATTATTCCAAACATCCTACATAGTCACACATATGTTATAATGCTGTTCACGTCTGATGCACTTGATAAATGCATTTTAAACACCCCAGTATTTTAGATATCATGTATTAGACATCCGTGTACCTTCCTCATATAACCCACTCTGAAAACGATACTTTCACCAAAAAAAATATAAGGATATGGTTTGTAACCCGTCTCCTCTATATGATTGTTTCCGTTGGCTATGTTTATCAGTTGATGTTTATCATTTATTAATTTAAATATAAATTTATTTAGGGTTAGGGTTAGTTATGTAAAACATAACTAATCGTAACCTCTAACCCTAACAATGAATATTGGAATTAATTATTGATAATTATTGATATACTATTTTAATTAATTAATCATAAACTAAACAAGTTGACACGGGTTCGAAACCAGAACCTAATAATACTATTAGGTCCCACTCCCAGTTTAGCTAATTGGGTGAATATCGAGTGAACATCTTATACATTCAACACAATCAAGCACATAGAAAGCATACACCGACCACAAAGACGTCCTTACAATTCTAAACGGATCGTTTATATTGAAAATCGCAGACTGAAAATTCAACATATGCCTACGGGAAAAAGACAAATTAGCAGAAACAATAACAGAAATAATGTGCGACTATGTTGAACATACGCCGACAGAAAACCGAAGGGCTATTGGATCATACTAAAAAATACAATACGAAATGTAACACGGACTCTCGCCACAAGCATTCCGAAACGACGACGTCAAAGACAAATATTAGTAGACAATATTCTTCTAACAAAAAGCATAGACAGTCGAACACCACAAATACCCGACCTTTATGAAGAGTTAGACAAACACAATCGACACAGTTTCGAAGGGGCTTTGTTTTAGCCCAAGTTAGACACCTAGGGGCACGAAACACCTAACAAACAATACCTAGCCACCGAACAAAACATCCAGCGAACAAATGTAAAGGATCCTTGGTGAAGACAGTACACTTAAAACAGGAGACGAAATAGGTACATTTATTCATTCATTTTCCTTTGGCGTTGAAGTTAGCGCATATGACAGTGGCCAGATCTCTCCAATTCTGTCTGCTCAAAGCTATTCTGTGCACGTCTTGAATAGTGAGAATATTGTGTGTTTAACTTTCTCTAAGTATTGTTCTTCTGAGTGTTTCTTTTTACCTACCCCTGGCTCTTTTTTTCCTGTAGGTATCCATTCAAAAGAATGGTGGTGTATTCTATTGATGTCTGAGCCTGGGACATTCCCGATGTAGGACCAACGGTGTTTTCTAATAACATTGTCATTTGCTTCTTTTATCATTTCACTTGTGATGTCATCTTAACCTGCTGCTATTAGAGAAACACCCTCCATCAACGGACATCACTACCGAAAGTCCGAAAGAGGTACAGCTTTCCACAAATTCTACAGCTAGCTCTACACAGAAGAAGAATCACACCGAAACAAACATAAATAATTCTTAACGTATGTGAAATAACTGATCGAACAGGACAAGCACACGCTGGACCAAACCTTGACACAAAAAGATCTGCACAAAACACTCCGAAGCTTTCAGAAAAGCAAGATATTTTTGCTAACCCACACCGCACACAAACAACATCCAAAGCAAAGCAAGTTACGTACAACTACTTTTCAATATCACACCACTCTCACATAGAAGAATACACATGGCACACGAGAGGTGCAAACACCAGAAAGAGGACCACTGCAACATATCCCTCGCAGTGAACACAATAAAACAAAAAATAACTCCAAAAGCAATATCAGACACAGCCATGTACAAGACAGTCATGTTAAACGTACTCCCAAAAGTAGACATAAACTTACAAGCAAATATCCCAGAGTTTAGAAATCATCTTGTGGTCGGTAATGCAGGAGCAAAGCAAGATATGAACACCAACAATACAACGCTCAACATGTCCAAACTTTTTGTGTAAAAAATTCAACGCATTATTTTGAAAATAGAAATATATAAGAAAATAGAACGCATTATTTTTTAGTATACAATTGTCCTGTCAGACTGGGTGCAGGTGGTATTCGGGCTAGCTGTGTGTAATTTCCACAGGTGTAGTGTAGAACAGAGGTTCTCATGTTGAGTAACAGATGCCACGCAGGCTACATTTGTGGCGCCTCCACAAGTATAGTTTAGAGCAGACGTTGTAACAGGTGACATGCAGGCTGCCCATGTGTCGCTTCCATGGGTGTGGTCACAGTAGTCTGGGTGACAAGTAACATGCAGACCATCTTTGTAACCCTTCTACATGTGTACTATAGAGCAGTGGATCTCAGTCTTGGAGATTGATGGTATGCATGTCGATTTCCCCCCACCTCCACCTGTTTTGTGTAGCATGATGGTTCTAATGCTCGACGGCAGATGGCATCATGCTGGCTTTCTGTCTCTGCCGCAGACGTAGATGACAACAGTGGTTCTCAGACTGGGTAACAGGTGGCACACAGGTTGGATTTGTGTCGCCTCCATGAGTGTATAATAGAACATTGGTTCTCAAAATGGTAATGCAGTAACCCTGAAGGCAACCATGTTTTGGTTGGTGGCAGAAAAATAAGCATTGTAAAATGTGTTGAGTGGTAATGAATCCGTATAGGATAAACACAGAAACTAAATATTATTTTTTATGTGCTTGGAATGTAATAAGATGTACACTAGTTTATTTGAAGAAATTATGGTCTTGTTTTTGTTATAGGTATCAGTGGATCAAGCAGGTACGAAATAAATATGCGTTGAGTTAACGTAAGAAAATGTGTATTAAAAGAGGGGATACATTCGAAAATATTTCATAGAAGTACTGCTATATCTTTCTATAAATGTTAAATTCATGTCACACAAGATAATCTGTCAGAACCGTAGACCGATGTCAACATCGCAATTCTACATCACCACATTCAGCTGTTTTTACACACACTATCACCTTCTATATGACCACATTAATCTTTGTTTACACACACTATCACCTTCTACATCACAAAATTCATCTGTGTTTACACACACTATCACCTTCTATATGACCACATTCAGCTTTGTTTACACACACTATCACTTTCTACATCACAAAATCCATCTGTGTTTACACACACTATCACCTTCTATATGACCACATTCAGCTTTGTTTACACACACTATCACCTTCTATATCACCACATTCAGCGTTGTTTACATACACTATTACCTATATCACTACATTCAGTCTTGTTTACATACACTATCACCTTCTATATCACCACATTAAGCTTTGTTTACACACACTATCACCTTCTATATCACGCCATTCAGCTTTGTTTACACATACTATATCCTTTTATATCACCACATTCATCCTTGTTTACATACACTATTACTTTCTATATCACCACATTCATCCTTGTTTACATACACTATCACCTTCTGCATGACTACATTCCGCCTTGTTTACACACGCATTCACTTCTATATCACCACATTCAGCATTGCTTACACACACTATCACCTTATATATCACCACATTCACCCGTGTTTACAGACGCTATTCCTATGAATAAATCCAATAGCCCGCCAGAGTCGCAGATATAATCCATTGGGTATACTACCAACACACATGGTCTTCCATTGAATTTTCACTTCAGAGATACCGATGAATGTTTAAGAAGGTGTCCTAAATTTAAAATCGTATATAGGCCTTCCGGTAGTGACGTCAGTTGATGGAGGGTGTTTCTCTAATCAAGTCTGGGTCATTCGGTCGATCGTTGGATTAATCAACTAAAATCGTAAAGTCCAGACCGATTTTGTGTAACAGAAGTCAGTTTATTCCAATTATTTTTCATTCAAACGAATTATTTTGTGACAAACTGTGTATTACAACATCGGATATTTAAGATAGCACACGTGATTTCTCATTGTCATCATTGCGGGATTGTCATACAGTGATCTAGTTACAATTCTTGTTCATTCAAACGAATTATTTTGTGACAGTGCCTTTAACAGACTATCTAATATCTGGAGATCAAAGTCAATCAGCACACGCAAGAAAGTGCTCTTATGTAATTCCTGCGTTATTTCAGTGCTATCATATGGATGTGAGAGCTGGAAAAGCATTTTTCTTCAGAAAAGAAATTACTGAGTTTCGAGAACAAATGTCTTCGTAGGATAACTAACACCCATTGGAGTGAATTCAAATCGAATGATAAAATCAGAGAAGAGACACATCAAAATTTCATCACAGATGTTATCTGGAAACGCCGTTGGTCCTACATCGGGCATGCCCTACATGCAGACATCAACACAATACATCACCAATCTCTTGAATGGATACCTACAGGCAAAAGAGCCAGGGATAGACCAAAAGAAACACTCACACTCAGAAGAACAATACTTAAAGTAAAACAATCAATATCCATACTATCAAAGAACTGCACAAAATAGATTTGAACAGACAGCATTGGGGAGATCTGACCTCTGCCCTATGCGCTAACTTCAGCGCAAAAGGAAAATGAATGAATGAATATAGGCCTACATGTGCTAAAAAATGTACTATTGGCAGTCACGTGACACACAAATTGTATGCAGTTTTATGCTGTCAACAGATAGTTAATGATCCGTTGCCTTTCTCCTCTTTTAGAGCAGTGTTTTTTCAATCTTTTGCCTATTGTTCCCATTAGAGGCAATTTTCTTCCGTTAGCCACTTCCGTAAACCCCAACAACACCAAGAAAAATTGTGGATACAGAGGTGTATATAAAATATATAGAGAAACAAAAAGATAAAGTGATTTGGCCTTCTAATAAGATTGAACCCAAGTCAACTACCGGCGGCAGCTTACAACAGGAACTAATCCGGATATAAAGCGAAAGGACGCCTAAGATGTAAGTGGATCGATAACATCATAGATCATTAGAGAGACACAATCTAGATTCCACGGAAGCCTCCGAAATGGCCCAAAACAAATCTTCAGTTCCCTATGACGGCTCACGACACACATGACTAGAAACAAAATGAAAGAGGCGTGTTGCCAATAAATTAAAAATATAATCCTCGTTGACATTCTTCCCAGATCACAAACGTTTTTTGTTATGGTTTATTGATGAATTGCAATTTAAACCCCATCCCACAAACCCCTCCCCCTTCCCTCTGCATATGGATTTGTGACACCCCTAATGTTTAAATATTTCTTTGTGCCCCCCTACACCTGGAGGTCTTTGTGGCGCCCTGGTTGGGTGCATTTGGTCCACGTTGAGAATCACTGTTCAATACAGATTTTAGTAGAGGCGTGTGTGTTAAAAGGCACCTAATGTGTGTGTATAGGTTATTTGTATGCTGTAATACAATCACTGCTGCTTTGCAGTTAATTTTGCTTGTGTATGTGTCTTTTGGGTTTAAATCGCTCTTCAAAATAGTTTGAAAAAAATCTCCCACATTTGGGCAATGTCACCTTCTATGCACGCGGTCTTCGTCCCCATTTTACCATGTCTTGTCAAGGGAAAAGTCTCTTTAATGATAATTTATTTTACGTTTCAGTATTTGTTGCCTTGAACTCTATTCCTTCGATAGATCGCCTACAAATATCTGCTGTGAAATGCAATTATCGTTCATTCCTTAAACATGAACCTTTAATCTTTGTCTTCTAGCTTTGAGTGATTTCGTCATTGCTGGTAATTTTGACCATTGCAGGATCTTTGTTTTTGTGATTTGGCCCTATCATCGGATGTTAAACCTATCTCGCGTTTAACTCACTCGAATCCTAACTTCTACTTTGGTGGTCTCTTGATTTGTCATTCAGGAAGCTGTTTTTCATATAACTGTTTGCAGCACGTCTTTTTTGCATTCACTCTTTTCCTATAACATGAAGATTCTTATATTATTGATTATGTCCCGTCTCGCATTGAACTATATTAATACTTCCACATTAGATTTTCTGCCAGTCCCTGGTATTCTCAGTATTCTTTTGTAGAGCCACATCTCTACCTCCTCTAATCTCCAACTTTCCTGTTTGTTTATTGTCCAACACTCGCACCCATATGTTACTATAAGAGTTATATAGCACTGCATAATTATCTTCCTCATTTCTAATGTGTCATGTGACGTTGTTTTCCCAATGAACCCTCTGAACTTCTCTCTGTCGTGGGCGACGTGGCTTGCATTTTCTAGCGATGTATTCATATTATCTTTGATGTCGTCAGACCATCGTCTTCTTAGTCTGCCCTTTCTCCCATTTCCAGGTACTCTTCCCTGAATTATTTTTCTTTATAAACAGTTGTGTCTCTTTATATGACCAAACAAGCGTAGTTTTCTTTTTGTTATTGTGTTTAGTAACCAACACTCTGGAATCTTCAATGTGTTTATATTATAAACACTTCTAATGACAAGATCATATTACACTAAATATATTTCATTTTTCTGAATGTTGTTTCTGCCTGCCCAATTCTGCATCTTATTTTTTTTGAAATTCTTCCATCTGATGTAATCGTTGTACCTAAATACTTGAATTGGTGGACCTGTTTTAATACTATATAATTCACTTTGATCTTACAAGATCTGGTATTAGGAATACGTACTGATATAAGGAAGACTACTCATGCTTTAGTGAAATTTGAAAATAATTCACGACGATTTCCCTTTGCAACGAAATGAACATTTATTGGTATATTGATCTTCATCGACTTGTGTGCATTCTCAAACTGGTGCTATTTAGTAGAATCGTATGCATCGTATTGAGATTGATAGATTTGCTGTAAAGAGAAACATGCACCTTTCTGTCCAACACAATCAACTTCAGCTTGATATGCTAAAGTCATGAACAACTACAGGTTAAGGTAGCCAACCCTCCTTAATCGACTCTTATGGCATACCTGGCAGGTCACGGTGTTAGTGTTTCTTGCGTCCCTTTCAGTTATAATTAGCCATTGGTGGCTATATCACAGTAAAGTTGGGATGCAATGGGTTTCCCATTGCTCATGTATGGTTGTTTGGTTAAGTAAAATGGACATCTTATGGTAAGGTAAGGTCTTTTCGAATTCAAGTGCGGAGATATTATATCGAACCAATTCTTTTTTATGGATATGAAGCATGGGCTGTAAACAAAAAACATTAAAAAATGTACTAGAGGGTACAGAGATGTGGTCTGTGAAAAGAAGAATAAAAATACCATGGACTGCTAAGAAAACATGCAATTGTTTTAATTAATGTTGGCGTAAAAATATCAATTATATCAAACATTAGAGTCAGACAGCCAAGGTTCCTAGAGCATGTGCTAAGAAGAACACAGCTTGAACATTTAATAACCACTGGAAAGATCAAGGGGAGAAGAGACAGGGGACGACACAAAGAGAAGTAGCTAGATAGATTAGTATTATGGCATGGTAGACGTTCACCAATCGATCTTATTAACAACACAAAAGACAGAGGATCGTGGAGACACATGGTCGCCTACGCCATGCGGCATGGCACTTGATTTATTGATTGAAGGTCCTCTCAACCGCGGACGTCAGTTCAATTTATTATATCAGAGCTTTATAACCATCAAACAATGTTTCTGGTAATCCAAATATTACGACCTCCGTATTATATAATTTACAACGTATTATATAATTGGATCATGTGGTCCAATGGTCATTGATTGCACCTAGGATCCGTATTATATAAAGTGCCGTTCTGATCTGATTACCAGGGTTAGCAGATAACCCAGAACAGTCAAACACTGCCATGTGGTGCAACATGATGGAGATACAAATCATCTAGCTATAACGCTTTACGCATTGAACAGTCAACATGATGGAGATACAAATGATCTAGCTATAACGCTTTACGCATAGACCAGACGATGTGTAGACTAAGATAGGATACGCATTGTTTGCGCCTGTACAAACACAATCTTCGATCGGTCTCCAGTACTGCAACCGTGGTATCAGCTTCTACGAGTTGATATTGCAAAGAATAAAGATACCTCTTTCCATGCATGTTGGGTGAGGCGACTAAGGTTTTTGATGGATATATTGACATGTACCATGTAACAAATATCATCACTGTCATTGTATTTATTGTCTATATTTCTTAATTTGTTTTTATCACAAATAGAAAGTTCATAAAAAGCGTCCGTACACAACATCACAAGAGAACATGCAGTAGCGAAAGTATTCTTTAAGATGGTACCCATAGATAATAAAGAGATGCAAGCAAGTGGACATTACACGTTGGTCTTATTTGTGATTTCAGTTTCGTTCTTCTTCTTCAGCGTTCATTCTCAAACTCCCGCTGAATCTCCATTGTAGCAGGACTATGGTTCTACTAGATTTCCAGCAGGATGTAGTCCAGAAAATGGAAATGCGTTTGTCGCTGTTTTATTTGCACCAAGGGCCAATTTCGTTCAAAAATAGCTATTGTAAGCTATGACAAACTCTAGTATAAACTATAATAAACTGTTACTAAATATAGATTACATTTATAGGGAGACTACAAAATATTGAGCATCACATTCTCCGTTAATGTGACATTTACAAGGTTTATTTTCTGCCCTGGTATGGTAATCATACCTGGCTGAACAATTGAACCCGCTATGCTATTAATGCCATTGTGAGTAGAAATACCTGTACCGGCTATCAGATGTTACTTTTATATTAATTATGTTATCTGTGTGGTCCGATGACACATATTTCAGATGGTATTCCCTTACAGCGTGGGTGCGTATGCGGTTTTCATTCCTTTAGCCAATCAGAATCGTTGATTTTATAGCTTACAATTTTCACTGTCAGAGAAAATATCTTAGACACAGAAACAATTACTGACTTTTTTTTCATACTGAGAATATCATTTTATTTGCCTTTATGTGTTAACAATCATGTGTGATTAAAGTTATTGGCTAGTAAATACAACGCCAGGAAAACGTCTCGGGTAAATGGTGATTTTATGTTGTTTTTTTAGTTATTTCTCCGTTAATTAGGTCGAGTGGTAAGCTATGAAAATATTTATACAATTTGGGGTGACTTTTTGAAAAATTCGTTATACGGATGGGTGGGGGTGGGGGTAGGGGCGAGTTACCAGTTCTTTGGTTACATCTTACTACTATATCACTCTTACATCCTAGTACTGTAGTACTCGTACATATCAGTACTATGGAACTATTACACTCTAGTACTATAGCTATATTACATCATAGTACTATATCACTCTTACATCCTAGTAATATAGAACTCTACACCCTAGTACTATAGCTACCTTACATCCTAGTAATATAGAACTATTAAACCCTAGCACTATAGCACAAAAACATTCTAGTAATATATGTATCTTACATCCTTGTACTATAGCACTCTTACATCCTAGTACTATAGCAATCTTACATCCTAGTACTATAGCACTCATATATTATAGCACCATAACACTCTTACATCTTAGTACTATGGAACTCTTACACCCTAGTATTATATAACTCTTACAAACTAGTACTTTAGCTATCTTACATCCTAGTACTATAGATATCTTACATCCTAGTACTATATCACCCTTACATCCTAGAACTATATAACTCTTACACTCTAGTACTATAAAACTCTTACATCCTTGTACTATAGCACTCTTACACCCTAGAACTATAGCTATCTTACATCCTAGCACTATGTCACTTTTACATCCTAGCACTATAGCACTCGCACATCCTAGTACTATAGACAACTTACATCCTAGTACTATAGCACTCTTACACCCTAGGACTATAGCTATCTTACATCCTAGCACTATGTCACGTTTACATCCTAGTACTATAGCACTCTTATATTCTGGTACTATACCACTCTGTCATCCTAGTACTATAGCACTAAATGTCACGTTAACATTTTCTAAGTAAAATGGGTGGGGGGGTGCGTGCAAAATCTGCATGATTTGACAGGCTACTGTAGGTCAAAGGGCATGAGCCCATGGACCGCTGAATCAGCAACCGACAGGCTTCTCTGTAAAGATCGCTAAAAGCTGCATGATTTGACAGGATGCTCTGTACAGATCGCTAATACTAAGTCTAGCACAACAATCCGACTTTGCGCTAAAA
Source organism: Meghimatium bilineatum (assembly GCA_034231615.1). NCBI lineage: Eukaryota > Metazoa > Mollusca > Gastropoda > Stylommatophora > Philomycidae > Meghimatium > Meghimatium bilineatum. The sequence continues at coordinate 54,339,255 of CM067298.1, forward strand.
CTAAAATCCAAACATTGTTTGTTTGTTAAATGGGGGATTAAAGCCCCTGAACGAGGCATTACCTTTCAACCAAAGACCGGAGCCTATGTTGGTTATATTAGGCCATGTTTGCTTTTATGTATGTGTGACCTTACGGTGGTGACAGTTAAAACCCGTGCGTCCAATTTATGCCACAGAAAATCCATAGTGCCAAGGTGACTTCTGTGGTGAGCTGTCCTCTGTCAAGCTGCCTGAGAAGCTATGGAAAAATCATGAAAAAAAGTAGTAGTACTGACAAAGACTGAAATCGACAACGAAGCAATATTGTAGGCGCTAAGAGGACTTGGAGACTCAAGATGGTTTAGAGAATTGATTAATAGAATTAAACACAAACACGACGACACGATGTACTGGACAGAAAGTACAAACATGACACTAACAAATACTAACTTGTTTTATATTATATCTGCCAATTTATTCAACTTTGAAATTTGAAGCCTGGTGATAAATTATTTAATTAGTTTTAGTCTATCTCTTGGCACATTATGTCCAAACAACTTTTCTAGGTTATAAGGGATGTTAATATTTAGATAGTAATATTTTACTTCTTCTCTGTGATGGTGAAATTTATGTCAATGAAGTAGGACATGTTCAATTATATTTTCATCTTCACAGTCTTCACACATTGGTCTCAATTATTTTATGTAATGATGTTTATTGTCTAAATTCCTTGAGTTGATAGTGAGCTTGCTGTCTATCACTAGGTTACAGCGTGTCAGGTTCGAAACCACGTCCGGACAAAAAAAATCGGGATTGTGATTTCTCGCTTGAAACGACCGTGTGTAGATTTGAGAGTGGGCTTTCTTCAGAGCTGAAGAATAGGGATACTTTACTTTCCCAATTCTTGAAGATGGATGCCACGGACAAGTTGGGAGAATCTTTAGACCAATGGTTCACACCATTTTATTTACCATTGCCTTCTTTAGGGAGTATTTTTCTAGGTGTGCCCTTCTTCGCCGTACCTCAAAACATGGTCATTGACTGTATCTAGAATCCAATGGTCATTGATTGTATCTAGAATCCAGTTGTTAAAGATTGTACCAATGATTTGATGGTCATTTATTGTACCTAGGATCAAATTGTCATTGATTGTATCTAGAATCCAGTTGTTAAAGATTGTACCAATGATTTGATGGTCATTTATTGTACCTAGGATCAAATTGTCATTTATTGTATCTAGAATCCAGTTGTTAAAGATTGTACCAATGATTTGATGGTCATTTATTGTACCTAGGATCAAATTGTCATTTATTGTATCTAGAATCCAGTTGTTAAAGATTGTACCAATGATTTGATGGTCATTTATTGTACCTAGGATCAAATTGTCATTGATTGTATCTAGAATCCAATGATCAATGACTATTTAGTATCCACTGGTCATTGATTGGTCCAATGGTCATGAATGGTACCTATTATGCAATGAGCATTGATTGTATCTAGAATCCAATGGTCATTGACTGTATCTAGAATCCAGTTGTTAAATATTGTACCAATGATTTGATGGTCATTTATTGTACCTAGGATCAAATTGTCATTGATTGTATCTAGAATCCAGTTGTTAAAGATTGTACCAATGATTTGATGGTCATTTATTGTACCTAGGATCAAATTGTCATTGATTGTATCTAGAATCCAATGATCAATGACTATTTAGTATCCACTGGTCATTGATTGGTCCAATGGTCATGAATGGTACCTATTATGCAATGAGCATTGATTGTATCTAGAATCCAATGGTCATTGACTGTATCTAGAATCCAGTTGTTAAATATTGTACCAATGATTTGATGGTCATTTATTGTACCTAGGATCAAATTGTCATTGATTGTATCTAGAATCCAATGATCATTAATGGTACCTATTATGCAATGAGCATTGATTGTATCTAGGATCCAATCTACATTGGTTGGATCTATGATCCTATGGTAAATGACTGCATCTAGTATCCGGAAAATTTGTTTAGGATCCGAACGTTCATAGTGCAATATTATTTTCAATATTTAGTCCATCCTGGGCTCACTAGATATCACAGCATGTGCCCCATAGATAAACCCATGCTTTTTTCTATCTTGTGCCACTAGATAGGTCCATTGCAGCTTCCCCAATATTTACTTATTTAGTAGCTCCGTCGAATTCTTCGTGACCACTACGAGGCCATATGATCCGTGTTAACATTCTGTGCTTTATGCTGGTCATATGATTTGGGTTTTTTTCTTCAGAAAGGCCTTAAATTACATAAGCACGGAAATTAGGTATCGAAAAGTTATATAATAGCAAAAATATACGAAATCGATCTGTTATCTCCGCAAAATTGTCTCACTTTGAAAGTCTTACTCATTAATGATATCCCTATTTCCACAAAGTCACTTGCAAGTCTGTATTTTGTCACTAGTGTATATCTGTCCGTTGCTGTGCTTGTTTCTTTCGGTCCTAGAAATTTCGAACAATAGAGCTCGTGCGTACTTTTGCATAATTTGAGCATGTTCTTGCGGTGTTATATTTCATACCGATAAGACTCCAACTATCAGCTGCGATATTATTGTCAAGTCAGAAATGATAACATACTTCTGTACATGTTATATATCGGGCATCCTAAATCTGTTTGAATTTAGATTTCCAGGAATAACGAACGTTTATGTCTTGTTTTCTATGTGTATTGTGATCGTTTCTTTAGAAATGTACTTCAATCACAGAAGTCTTCGTATCTCGGCCATGTGGAAAATCTTAAATAGAAAACGCATACGCAGAGAGGTGTTTATGCAATAACCAAATCAGGACCGTGTGGTGCTATGATGCAGAGAGGCGGCCATGATCAGGCCGCACCAATCAAACTAAATTTAAGTGACGACTTTTCGAAGAAAACCTTTTATGGGGGAGGGGGTAGGGGCGTCATTTCGAAGACTTGCATCATATTGAGAAAATTTACCGCACTGCCTTGAACCAAAGTTTGTACTATTCTCGGATCAGATACTCATTAGGACAATTAAACCTAAGGTAACTTTGGCATATTTAATCCAGTTTTAGTCTTTTATGTGAAATTATTGGGTAGCTGTTGACTGTAGCGTTGGACTTGAGCCGAAGACTTAATCTCAGGTGAGGAATCCATGACATGTCTCATTCTTTGCATTTTGCACGAACCTGCTTCATTTGTCTGTGACATTCTTCCAGTTCATCTACACGCACGTTCTGTGCTTTCTCTCTGACATGAATGTTCACCCACTCAGAACGGCCAGGTGTAAGACTCTGAGCATATTGGCAGCTTGACTGTGGAGCAGGTTTCGCTAACGGTTGCGAAGCAGACCACACCCAACTTATATTTACACTCGTTACCCCACACAGTTGTACAAGAAAATTGAGTTCTTTATCCAAAAGAAACGGTGCGAAATGGAATTTTCTTTTTACACGAGATCCCTTTTGCGGCCAGTGAAGTACCTCGTTTGAGAAAAGCGTAATTGATCCAACTACAATTCGCCTCACAATGGTTGTCCAGCACATCCTTAACTCTCTATGTCCACCGATCCGCTAATATCTACATTTTGGAGACCCTCTATGCCGAAAAGCCGCTCAAATCTACATTTTAATATGAATTTACTATCGTGTTCGGCATAGCAAGAAAACCGTACGGAGACAAAGCGTTAATGAGAAATTTGAGTTCAGAAGGCCAAGGGCAATGTGGGTGATGTCATCAATGCCAAAGAGTGGAAACGTAGATCACGTTTGACGATAAATTGGAAGGACATCGTCGTTGAACCATCATGTTCTAGAGACAAGTTAAGACTGAGAGATCGAACGTGTTTGGCAGCATAAGCTACGTAGATGGTCTTTTCTACTAGGATGCATCAGCCCAAGTGAAATGCAATTGAAATCGATATCCAAGACATACAGAAACATTTTGAACAGCCTCCAAATGACACAGTGTGAAAATGAAATAGTCGCCGTAAACGAGAAATTATTCAATAGCAGCACCGAGTCTGATGACAATGTGGGTTACCTAAGCAAAATGTCAAGTCCTCTTGTGGTGTAGATTCCTTCTTAGCATGGAAGAACTTCTTAAGGCATTACAGACAACTGCGTGTTTAGGAGTTATATGTGGAAGCCAATCTCTGGAAAATCCAAAATACTGCACATATATAAACACAACACAAAAGCTTGACAACCTGGCACGGCAGGGAAATAACAGCAAGCTTGATACATAATACTGGAGACAGAGAGCTGTGGAGAGCCATGATCATCTACGCCTGCAGGCTCGGCACCTGATGATGATGATGATAAAAAATGATAATTGTTCATAATTCCTCTTATAAATAAACAATAGCAACACTATAATTGTAACACAGAAGAGCCCAACTGCAGCTATCAGAGCTATTCTATGCATCAAGAAAAAGCTTCCTACTCAAATGAGGTAAAACTATTTTTTAAAACATGTGCATAGGTGATGACAAGAGAAAACTAAATTGCCATGCCATAGACTCAAGGTTTCTTATATAGAGGTTGGTCGTGGGTAGTTGGTGAGATATTCGAACCTTAGATTGAGGCCCATCTACATCGTATTTTGTGAAATAAGTAAATTCTGTGATATGAACGGTGAAATAGTAACTCCTTAATGGTCTTCAATTATGTTGTATTAGAAGGCGTCCAGAAATGGGGAATTTAATAGCTTACCAGCACGTCAGAAGGCGTGAGTAAATGGGGCTACAGTGTCAACCAGGAGTTAAAGAGTTAAATAGTTGTGGGTGGATGATTATTTTATTAGAGAGAGAGAGAGAGAGAGAGAGAGAGAGAGAGGAAGAAAGTAGTAGACGTTTACAAATTTATACCTTGGATATTTCGGATTTATTTTACTCTCAGCAATGTCTGACCTACACATTCAACAGCCAGAGTGCTCTCGTCTTTGGTTTCCAAATGGATGTACATTATTTGTCTGTATTCAAACAAATATAGTAACGGGATATTATTTTACCCGGACACAAAAATGTAACATTTCCTGTATTTTCCAAGCAAATTCGTTTCGCTATAAATGTAAATAGTTGCAATTATTACGAACACAGATCTGAATGCTTGCAGATCAATGTTCATGTATTTATATTTGTTTCACGTGTAAATGGTACTGCGATATTTACAGAAGGTCAAATAGTATACAAGCTGCTGATTTCTTTATTTAAATTCTTGTTTTTTGCTGAAAAATGACCAACATATCCTTCCATTACATATTATCTTTTTTTAAATAGTTTATAAATAAATAGTAAATTGCTATTGTCTTTCCCCAGGTGGTTTGTTATCCACTCTTGCCGTTAAGTGTAAGGGTGATTGGAGCTCGAGATTGCGTTCTAGAGCCAGATGTGTGGCCTCGACTGTGCTATGACCGTGTTTGTTCAGGATGTCCCTGACGTTTTCCTTCCATCTTTTCCGTTGTCTTCCTCTGGCTTTGTACCCTGATTTCATTTGGTTATATGCCTGTACGGGCAACTTGTCGTGATGCATTCTATGTATTCTATGTATTCTGTGCAAGGTATTATACTTATTATTTCCCTGATATCTTAATTTCGTAATCTATAGAGCCTGGTGAACCCTGCGGCTTTCCTGGAGTATGTCATCTCACATATCACTATATTTCTGTAATGTGAAGATGAGAGAGACCAGGTTTGGTACTGGTAGCACAGTGTTGATAGGAATATGATGTAGATCATTTGTCTTTTAACTTCCATCTCGATCTTGAGATGAAGAAGTAGTGGCGAAAGTTGGTATGCTACTCCATTTGCCTTTTGACATCTTATCTCTATCTCTCTATCGAAGCTTCCATTTTCTGTAAAAATAAAATACTACCGTAAATTACTGAGCATATGTATATTATTTAGACAAACACTTCAGCTTAAGGAGGATATATTGATCGCAAATGTCCTGAAAATGATATGCCACAACAACTTAGTACTGGAAACACCAAACTATAATTAAACACTCTCATGGAACTCAGTAGCAGCTCTTCTGTAGTGTGCATATAATTAGCTACGTACCACAACGAATGGAGATAGAGATCGAGACAATAATTCAATAAGTCACCTATGTAAATTATGACCGTAACAACAATCTTGAATCACATATCTATCCCGATTGAAATTACAAGTCAAAGCATAAATTAAATTTTCACACCAATAGTGTGTTATCAATGCCAGACGTGGGCACGTAGCAAAGAACAAGAGAAAGTTTACTATTTGCGAAATGAAATATCTCATACAAGCAGCAAACAGAACAAGAAGATACAATGTGGGGGATGAAGAGATTACACGAATTGTTGGAACAACTTCTGTGGTCAAATATGAAAATCAAAGTGGTTTGGCCACTTAATGAGAATGATCCCATTTAGGGGCGCAGCAAGAGTATACAACATAAGAATGTAAACTACAAGAGGCAAAGGAAGACCAAGAAGAAGGTGGACCGAATGAGTTACCAACGTTCTGAGACGTCACGATATCATTTGCATATTAAGTCAACAAATGAGACATCGTCGAGGACTAATCGTCATTCAACACTGCGAAGTCTAACTGCAAAAGCTGAGAAATGATAGACATAAAGTAAACCACCGCTAAATGACAGGCCCACACGTTTACATGTAAAAACATACATTTAAAACGAATACCAGCTATTGATGTATGTCGATTGCACGTCTATACATTATCTGTACACTGAATATAAAATGAAATATATGTGTTCAATATGGCGCTTTGGAAAGTTGTGTATTTATTGACATTGCCCTGTGATCGGTGTGATTCGGCAGATTGCTGTTAACTACACAATTAACTTGTATTCGCTGACCAAGATCAGTACTACACACCGAACAAAGAGTATTTGCGCTGCTATAAGCGGTTAATATCGGGGATAAATAATGGAAGATGTTATTAGAAAATGTGTACATTATTATCTTGATGCACAAGTTCCTAACCATTATGTGGTTGATAACCATTATGTGGTTGATAACCATTATGTGGTTGATAAACCAGTTCAGTATAGCAGGTATATATATCGGATAGCGCGTAAAATGTAACACGATCTGGACGTCCTTCAACTTCTGAAGAAATATTTAATTATTCGAAACATGTTCTCCATATCCCGTGTAAGTATTTACGATATTATATCATTGAGGTCAATGGTGAATACCTTAAATATCAGCTGTAGAGATGTCACTTCGTTGTACTACGAGTTGCTTTTCCAGCACCTATTTGACATGAGCAACGGTTATTTTTTTTGTTCCTTAATGTTATAGCTTCAATAGCGTCACACATATCCGCACTAAAAACTTTTAATTCTGTGACCCATAATTCATAATACGTAATTAATTAGTGTCACCATCAAGCTAAATGAAGTGCACAACGACTGTATCAATATCATCAAGTGTTTTCTCTGCAATGAAGGTTGGCGGTAAGTTCATAAACATCATGTATTCCCTAATTTATATAAATTTAAGGTTTGCTTTCTATTACCAGTTATTACGAGAGAATTGCTCCTACTTCTTATGTGAATTCGGTGGTTTCTAATAACTTTCTTTCATACCCAGGAGAAGTCAGCGTTTGGCTTAGTGGAATTCCTATTGAAAGAGCCTTCTACTCAGAGATATGCAAAGAGACGAGCTGATAGCTTGCATGGGTCACCCATTGTTTGTCTTTTCTCCAAAGAGGCGCTCCGCAGTCAACGAGTTATTCCTTGTGTAGGAAGATCCTTCCATTACCACCCTTCATGTGGACATATTCGAGACCAAATTTCTTCAGAATGGGCCGTGTTTGGTAACGGCGAATGTCTAATTATTCTCAGTTGATACATCTTCCTAGACGAGGTGCTGTTTTGCCAAACACGCCGGGAGTCTGGGATCTAACATTTGCATTTCTCACGTTCTCGCCTCGTCCGTCTGTGATGGCCTTCCAATACAACGCCAGACGCGAACTATGTTTTGACTCTCCGCCATTGTGTTTATGATCCAAAGACGTAGGTAGATTGCCTCTATCCCGGACGAGGAGCTTCGCACTTAGCAAGCAAATCTCATGTAAGAAATGCATCATTTCTCTCCATGCACTTGGGTACTGAACACAATTTCTCTGTATTGGACAGTTGAGTTAGACTATTTTTGTGGTGCCTTCAGATACAAGGACTTTCTTCCCGTCTTCGTTGCCCGCAACGTCCAAGTCTGAGTTTCAACACTGCTTCGGACAGATGTTTTGAACAATGTTCTCCCTATCATTGCCTTTCCGTGTGCAATGGTGAGATGTATTCAAAGCCTGTTTTTCATCCACAGGAAAGCTTGTTATTATTGGTGTATCCAATACCTGAATCACGACTTACTTGGCAACATTACAATTAGGAGAGTAAATAAGATATTCAGACTTGTGTATGACATATACTTTGCTGGTTAATTAGATTCAGAATTGTGTAGGACATACACTTTGCTGATGAATTAGATGTAGCCATATGTAGGACATGCACTGTATTGGTAAATTTAATTAAGACTTGTGGAAGAAATACCTTTTCTGGTGAATTAGATTGAAACTTGTGTAGGACATTCACATTTCTCGTGAATTTAAATCGATGATCGCTGTGCTTTGGTGTGGCCCGAAAGTAAGCGGAGAATAGCGACATTGCTAAATGATATAAACATTGTTAGAGGCGATTAAGGAGGTTTGAGGGGTGAAGTGGGATACATCACATCATGAGGGGTTAAAGTTAATCAAAAGCCATAGTGACGTCGAATGTGTCACACCAAACGTCACAGATATTGCAGTAAAGCTGTAAGACATGATTCAACGTATTGGATTTAGAATGTTACGTATGTCAGAATATTCAATATGTACTCCAGAGCTATATTTTCCCCTTATCTATCGACAGACCTCGTACCATATCGTATTTCTGATATTTTAAATAGTATCCTAGTTATTTTTCAACATTAGGACCGTATGTCACAGTCCCCGTTTAGATGATATCAAGAGGGCTAAATTACAAGTGACTGACACGGCTAATAATAAAGATATATTTAGTATGTGCGGTTTAAAAGCGTACTCACTTTATCAATAACTGATATTGATAGAATACAATTCCTACCCGTGGGAAAATGCATCCGACTATTGTGTAGTTCCACGCCGCTGGAATGAATTGCAACGACGGGTGCTGTTTTCTGACGTTTCTATAAATATTGTTTAAAAGCGATGTTGGAAATTGTCTTCTGTCAATATAATCAATGTATTGTTTGACTTTAGTGCAGCTCCTGGGAGTGTAATGTTAGCCGATCCTTCCAAGTCCACTAGTTTACTACAGAATACTGAGAGGGATTGAACATCTTTTCACTAGGAGACAGTCTGTGTGCCAGTTTGGACATTCAATCAATATGGCTCCTATTCAAAGGCAATTACTGATGGCGTGCTCAAAGACACAGGAAATGCCGCTTTTAGCTGGGACCACGTGATCACCGCTGACTTCCTTCATCCGTGCTATGGTATTCGATCTCGTTCTGGCATCACGGGGTGGGACATTTTCGGCAGAAGAGGGGAGGAGACATGAATAAGGGGAGTGACGTTTATGTTCAGAGCAAACACCTGAGATCGCTAACAAATATTTTCACAGACATCCAACAAAGATTAACCAGCGTGCAGATTTATGGGGTTTTACAGTAGAGCAGAATTTGTGAGGGACTAAAATATCTTTTGTTTGCAATAAACAATGAAAATGGTTATGTAATTGTCCATAACTTGTGTGAGTGCCGTATGTCTGTGAATAGCTCATGTTTAGTACTGCGTGTGGTGCTGAGTTTGAAGTGTCAAATATGATGGTGTTGTTCTGCTATGAAAAATGTGGTATGTGAGTTTATTGTTCTCTGAGTTGAACGCTGCCGTTATAGTTGGACTTCAGATCATCATGACGGCACACCTGAAGTGTCACTATTTGCTACGAACCTGTAATTAGTATGTTCTTCAGGGAAATGATTGTTTCCTAGGTAACTGATTGTTGAGATTTTGTCGGTTGATAAGACTTCTTCCTACAAGCCGTTCGTTTCTCGCCATACCAAGCTTCCAAGATTCTGCATTATGAGCAGTGTAGTAGAAACGTCTCAAGTAAGGAGGGGGAAACGTTTATACTTAATAAATAATACCTATAACCTTATTTATTCTGAATTAAAATGGTTGTTTTGTGGGGTTTATTAGTAAAAGGGGAAAAGAGGTACTCACTTATGTGATTATTTTATATGACTACACGTCATGTTCGATATTCTAAGGGGCTTGATTCTGACCATCGACATGGAAGAAGAAACGCACACTATTATCATTCATCATCATCATTGAGTGCCGTCTCGCATCGACGGTTAGCTAATGGCTCACTAGACAAACCAACCATGTAACAGAAAACCTTAGTAGATGACATGCCTTTATATTGAGGTTATCTTTTTATAGAAGCTTCATTGCATGTCATCTATACAATCCCGTAGTCGTAACCTTCAATAACAGTTACCATGTTGTTTCGACAGGCCAACGTTGTGCTTGAACTAGTTACGGGCACGGCGTGGGTGGGCGGAACAACAAAGAAACCTGTCGCATGGGCCCGAGTTGTGCCCTGATGTCGACGTCTGTTTCGGCAACATTATACTCGAAGCACCATCGATTCGAATGGCTGCTGGAACAGAGGCAGGAGCACTTATGGGAATGCTCCACGTGCCGTGAGGCCAGTTTCTAATCAAGAATCAGAAAAAAAACTACAGCTATTGGCACATTCCAAGAGAACACATGAAGAAGACAAAGAAACACAGACTACGTCACCTACTATAGCCATTGTTGATGTGCTTGTCCTGATATCATATGTCTAAGCATACTCATAGAATTAGTCATAAATGAGAGATAAGTAGAGATCTAGGTCGCCAACCACATGTTTCCTGTAGTACTTAGTCACAGGTAACACTTCCGTCATTATAGTACTAGAGTTTGTTCTGAAATTATTTTTTATCTAATAAAATTCCTTCTCTCTGCATTTAGCTGTGAATGCCCATGTATTTCGCACCTTACGAATCATCGACTCATTATTGCAGACATTATTATATCCATCTGCGGAATATTCACTGATTAAACATTGGTTTGACCATGGCCCGAGGAGAGCGGTAGCCTAGGTGATAGTGAGTTTACAGGTTCGAAACCAAGTCTGGACAAAATAAAAATGCGGGTTGTGATTTTTTGCTTGACACGACCACTCCTCCAGTCGACTCAGCTGTAAATGAGTACATGACGCTTGAGTTAGAAGAGGTAAAGACAGCAAGGAAGGGAACTGTCCACCCCACCTAATAGTTGCTGCGGCTTGGTACATGAAGAGTTATCTTCATCCCCAACGGCAGGATGCTGCCATGGGACATACATTTGACCATGTGAAAGATCTATCTATCTATCTATCTATACGCTGTGTCCCTTGTTTGCCTTGCAGCGTCAGGGGGTGGAAGAGTTCTCTGGAGATGGCCTTCTTGTGCGCTGTTTGTAAGCTTGTTCCTGTGGCTTCTTTGATTTCTGTGATCCATCATTTACATGGTCTGCCTCTGGCTTTATTACTGTTATGTCTATGTGTCATGGCCATTTGTGGCATGCTATATGTCGGTAGTCTGGAAGCGTGTGAAAACCACTTGATCTGCTGTCTTTTGATGTGTTCCAATACTGGTATTGTTTTGGTTATCTGTCTGATGTTATCGTTCCTAATTCTATCTCTTTATGACACTCCGAGTATTCTTCGTAGACATGTCATTTCTGTTGTCACTATTTTTCTTTTGTCTTGTGCTGTCATTGTCCAGGTTTGGCTCTGGTAGTATAGTGATGGAATAATTATAGTCTTGTATAATGCAACTTTAGTGTCTATGTTTACATTTTTGTTCTTGAAAATGCGTGTCATCTGTTCTAGGATCTGGTATGTTTTGTTGCATCTATTTTGTATCTCTTTACTTGTTTTCCCTTCACTCGATATAATGCTTCCTAAGTAAGTGAACTCATTTACTTGTTTAAGGTGTTTATCATCGATGGAGATAGTGATATCTCTTTCTTTCTTTGCTATTTCCATTATTTCGGTCTTTTCAATATTAATCTTCATGTTGAATTTTTGGCATGTTGTGTGGAGTCTGTTCATATGGTCTTGCAATTGTTCTTCTGATGTTGCTATTAGTACTTGGTCGTCTGCAAAGAGTAGTTCGTTCAATTTGTCTTTTATGTTATCTTCTTCGTTGGTACTTGTTAGTTTACAGATGTGGTCGATATATGTTATAAAAAGTAGAGAAACAACATGGACATGCTTACAAACGGCACACAGGAGGGCCATCTACAGAGAACTATTCTACCCCAGACACTGCAAGGCAAACAAGGGATAAAAGAGATAGAAACACTGATTTTAAAAATAAATCTGCAATGAGGTGACATTGTAACGTTTCTTGGAAAGTGTGATAAACACTTGGATGGAAGTTGTAAACCGCAAGATTAATTTCCCTCTCTTCTCCACGCTTTACGTAAATTGTAACCGATTCATCTCGGCCAAGAGTATTTTTAGCACATTTGACTCGCCGAAATTGGATGTGTCGGAACAATGGCACATATATATTGGCTGCTCAACGCGTTTCCGTCTCTGGAGAGCGTCCTGTTAGAAATCTTAAGAGACGATTGTCCTGCTATTGACCTGCTGTATGAGCAGGTACATGATTGTACTTGTGATCATGTCAATATTTGTACCTTGTAGTAAGTAAATGTTTGTACCTGTTAGCAGGTACATATTTGTACCTGTGAGGAGACACTGCTAAGCGCGGCATATTAACGCTCTATGTAACACGTTAGGATAATTTATTATGAAGTTTCTCATCATTGTTTAAGCATTTCTTGGACGTCAAAGAATTATACCTTTCTTCTTCTTCTTCTTCTTCTTCTTCTTCGTCTTCTTTCCTTCCTCTTATTCCCTTTACGGATGTCGAGAGAGATACAATGTTCTTGTTCTCTCTTTTCTGGCAGCTTCAGATAATGTTATTTGGTGTTCGTGTAATGTCTCTTTGATGTTGTCGATCCAGCGTACTCTATGTCTACCCTTGGCTCTTCTTTCTTCTTCTCCTCTCTTTGTATATGCTTTATAAACTAAAGAATCACACGGCATTCTTTCCAGATGACCAAACCATTGTATCTGTTGGTTGTGTATGTATTGTAGAATTGATATGACACCCATTCTTTCTCTTATGACATCGTTTCTAATTCTGTCTTCTGGTCACTCCTGTGGCTTTTCTCAGACATCTCATCTCTGTTGTAACCAGTTGTCTCTTATGTTTTGTTGTTAAGGGACCATGTTTGACAATGGTAGCACAGGGTTGGAATGAAGATACTTTGGATAAGATGGTTTTTATACCCTAACGTTTTTATCTAGTACATTAATCAGCAGTAGTTTGATTATTAGAATCATTAGTGCACATTCTACTACCGCGACTTTCGTCATTGTAAGACCTACAAGCAGAGTCACAAAACGCCTTATTTAATGTGGAAAAATTAGTTCGTTCTGTGTTCGATTCCAAAAAAAATTAGTAGTTTTGTGTGTGCACGTGTTCGTGCGTATATGTGTAAAAATATAGAAACTACACAATATATCAAATTCGTTGGTGCATAACGAGAAAAATTAGCGTTTTTCTGTTTTGTGTGTTCTTTTACACGTAATTTTTTTCCAAATCACATAGACCTACATAGTTATGTATACTACACGTATATTACTGTTCTATTTTATAGGGCCTAATTGTTTCTATGAGTATGCTTCGAAAAGAACTAATTAATTAGGCTATCTACGCAACAGACTTCTTCTTTTTATCTTCTTACCTGGGCAAAGCCGAGTACTACCTCTAGTATTATATATATCAATACCAATTTAATCTACCATTAAGAATTATCGTTTATTAGTTGTACATCAACATATGCCCTAAATCTTTACATTGGAAGAATAGATATGAGATTGAATAAAAAAAAACTACTTATGGTGTCCATAAAATCGGTGTGCAAAGACATCATACATTTCCATACTAAGTACTCATGCACGATACGACGTAGTGACACATTCAATGTTAATGAGTGAGAGTGACTTTGTAGACATCTGGTATTTCTTATTACTTAATGTTATTCTTTAGTGAATTATTGTTGGCTGCAGATATTATCTGTTTGGCTTAAATATAAACTAGTAAATTCACGACTATATATGTGTAATTTTTTAATAGAACTAAATAATCTTCTTCGCATGTGACATATTCTTTCCAAACTCATATTCATAGTCACTCAAGATGCATAAGTATGATTAAGTATGAATAATATGAGTATGATTAAGTATGAATAATATGAGTATGATTAAGTATGAATAATATGAGTATGATTAAGTATGAATAATATGAGTATGATTAAGTATGAATAATATGAGTATGATTAAGAAGGTACAAGTGGGTCTCGTTCGCGAACAGTGGATTGAGACCTTGAGACAGGCGAGCCTGAAAGTGATTACATTTATTTTCGTGCCGGGACATGTGGACATTCGAGGAAATGAAAGAGCGGATCAACTGGCATCATGCGTGATTGTGACACAGGGCGTTGAGGCAATGGATCGCGCTGACGTTTTGAATTCCTTAAGAGATATAACACGCGAGAGTGAGACTAATGTGGATGATGATTCCTTTTCAATGGCTAGGATTAAAGATCAGGGAGTGAAATGCGGTGTTGCTAGAAATGAACATTTTGGAGGGCGCAGAAAAACGATGGTCAACCAGTTTAGGACTGGTACTGTCAGCAGAAGTGTAATAGCGGTTACACTCAAGGAGAGATCAGATCAACTGTGGACGTGTCCAATTTGCAGTGATGATGATCCGACCACTAACTAATTAACTATTCTTTCCAGAACGTGGACTTCCTTGTGGATTCTCTGAACACTCCGTGATTCTGGGCGGGTTGATCTGCAGCAGCTTGAGATATATTTAAGCAACCTGATATATCATCGCACGATTGTCTTGACGGCCCTCTTTCCCTGTTGTCGTTAACACTTCCTTCAGTAATTTATCTTTCCATGCTGTTATGTCTTTTTATATGACCAAAAACACACATTTCGTGTTATGGTGTTGTTATGGAGCTAGCCCTCTTCAACGTTTATTGATCTTATCACTATGCATTTTTAACTATCCATGGTATATAATAACTATGATATGATTAAATAATAAGAAATTATAATCACAGATTAACAGACTTAATTAAGTGTGTATAATTGATACGTTGTTTTAGAAACATGTTTATTCTTATTCATATGTGTTCATTTTAGTAAATACATTTGCACACTTATAGACAATCCTCATGTTTTGGAGATAATCCCAGATCGCCCTTTAAGACCAGCCACATATTCCCAGACTATATAAATCACTAGAAATAAGGCCATAGGAGTAGTTAATGTAGATTTAAAAATAGCATTCTCTCAATTTAGTGTCAAATTCTTGATGAGATTTTTAATGAACTGTTTTAGGGTATCTTGGTAACTTCTTTAGCTAAATGTCTAGGATTTAAAGAAAGAAAAAAACACAAAAGAGATTAAGTTACATATGGCCAAAATAATTCCAGTACTCTAACCTCAGTGAATAATCTCAGATGATGGCCAAAAACCACAGATCTAGTGGAATGAAAACCCAGATGTTACAACGCCGGTTTGAGATCTGGGAAAGAGAACAAGAGGCAGACAAAGACTACGATGGACACATGATTTCGACAATCTTCTGCACATGAAACTAGCAGAAGCTGGGCATCTTTTCATAGAATCGAGAGGCTTACAGAGTGGCAGTGAGAGCACATTTCTGCAAAGGACATGTCACATTGATAGATAGATATATTAATATGACGTCATATTGCTATCGTACTTCTGGCTGCTGTGTCACAACAGATTTGAATTTTCAAGCTGAGTTCGGACGAGTGATGTAAAAACGTAGTTTGAGATCTCCTGCAGGAAATGGATGTAAATCATTCATTTCGTTAGACATATGGAGATGTCAGCTTCGTCATCAGGATATTTCTATTTATGTTAGCATGTGGCTGTCAGGTGTCTGGGATGAAGCTTTAGATTGAAAATGTTTATTCAAGTATTGTGGTATCATGATTTGACAAGCATATGGTTATGTCAATCTGAGCTTGTCATTGGTAAGACGACCACCGCAATCTTGGAATAATGACGTTGTTGAGAGTGTGTGCTAAACACTTATGTCACAGCTGGGATTTATTGCCGTCGTCTGAGGAACTGCGATTTTGTTTTACTAAATCTGCATAAATCGTCGATAATTTTTACCATTGACAATTACAACATACGTATATCATGTGCAATATTATTATATTTATTTCCGTTCGTTCTCAAACTCCCACTGGATCTCTCTTGTAGTAGAATAAATATCCTACTCGATTTCCAGCATGGTTTAGTTAAGATTCGTTGTGTGGTCGTTTTATTTTCAAAAATCACCGGACACATCTGACTTTTTTGGTTACAGTATAATTAAATGTAAACTTGTATAAGCCTCATGTTTTATTATACTTAAATTTTAAATTTACCTTTACTACATTTGTGGCGTTCGGTTAACTCGATTCTTCGTGTGACTCTTGATTAGCAACC
Source organism: Meghimatium bilineatum (assembly GCA_034231615.1). Taxonomy (NCBI): domain Eukaryota; kingdom Metazoa; phylum Mollusca; class Gastropoda; order Stylommatophora; family Philomycidae; genus Meghimatium; species Meghimatium bilineatum. The sequence goes on from CM067298.1 coordinate 54,355,929, forward strand.
AGCACCACCCACTGCACAATGGGTATTTTTATAAATGCTCTGCCATTCAGTGAGCCATATAAAACTATATAAGCTCAGTATCTCAGTCAATTGTGGTTTGGTTTTTTCCTGTGAGGACGCTCTTTCTTCCATTCCCTTGGTCACTCACATTTCTATTATTCTCTGAAGACGTTGATCATTATATCTTTCAGCATCATCTTCTTAATTTTGTAGTGTATCCATGACTGATGTAGTTAACTCAGTCATGTATCTTCTCAACACTTTGTCCACTATAGCTGTTACAGCTGACGGGAATTGAACCAGGTCTGTTCTAGCAGCACCGAATCGCTTTGCAACACAAGTAAACAGGTTTTCCGTACTTGACCAACCAAAACCCCAAAAAAGATGTGGCCCGATCAAGACTTTCAGTCTGTGTACTCAAGTCACTGAGAACAGACCAATCGAAACAAGGACTATTACAACATCAACGAATTTCCCGTACAAGTATTAACGTATCCTCAGGAACAGAAACACAGAACATGCATATTCGTACACAAGGACCTAAAGGCCGATAACCAAGATCCTAAAAGTACCACATCGTGGTGCACTCTGGAAACAGAAATACAGCTGCTCTTGCTGTATTCCTGGCCAACACTTTTAGGCTCTTAGACTTTAGAGGAAATGCGAATTACCTACAAAGAGACAGGAAATATATCCGAAAGGTCTACCCTAATATGTTCAAGATGACTGTCGACAGTGGTGCAAGGAATCGGTGCATTTCGTCTCGGACCGCCTAAAATGGCAGAAAAATTGGAGGGGCTAATAATGTCGATGTTCCTAACATACGGTAAGATTACGAGTACACACCTAATCTGGAAAAGACAACACGCGCTGGAGGGCAAAGTAATGTGCGTGAACCAATTCAGTGGCAACGGAGCTACAATAGTGCAGCACCGGAACTGCTGGCGAGAGTGCTTTTCATGTTCGAGAACACATAGAAGCCCGCATAGCTCATCACAACTAACCCCATTAAAATTAGGAGTCATGGCTTAAGTATTGGATACGCCGACGTGAACATGCACTCCTGGGTATGAAAGAAATCTTTGAATACAAATCCCCATTGCACACAGGACAAGCATTGAACAAATGTAGGGGAACGGATTGTTCAAGCGTCTGGGCGAAGCAGTGTTGAGACTACTGGACACTGCTGAAAACGTAGAGGAGGGCGCAAGTCTGTAATGACACAGCAAACCTAGCCTAACTCTACTTTTGGCTGTTGCTCAACACGGCTCATACAGAGAGAATTGACATCGGTACCCAGGGGCAAACTGCGAAGTTTTCCGTCCGAGATTCGTATTTTGACCACTACTTTGAGTAATATACGCTATGGAGAAGAATCAAAATACACAGACCGGTCCTGGCGATGGATTGTAAGGCCATCTCAAGCGGACGAGGCCAGTCCGTGAGAAATTCACAAGTCAAATACCAGACTCCCGCCGTGTTTCGCAAAGCAGCACCTCGTCTAGGAATGTGTATCAACCCTGAGTTGAATTCGACCATCGCCGTTAACCAACACGGCTCATACAGAAGAAATGAGGTATGTGACCTAGGGACACATATGTCCTTAGAATGGTCTTCCTACGCGAGGTGCTGCTCTCTGTCTGCTCTCTAACTTTATTCAGATACCAGCAAAGGGAACGCATTGCTCTAGGCAGACCCAGGGTTAGCAGATAACCAAGATCCCAAATGTACCTCCACGCGGTGCACCCTGGAAACAGAAATACAGCAGCTCGAGCTGATTCTGGCCAAATCATTTGGGGATCGTGTCCGAGAATGTGGAGGTAGCAGATGGAAAGAGATTTGCCTGCACAAGAGACAGACAATATCTCCGACACCACTAGCATCACCACATATAGCGACACGGTCGACATACAGTGAAGCTAGTCAGTCCAGTCCGAACATTGGAGGGGCGGCCAATGTAAAATGCACGTAAAGGTAGATGCATGGCGACAGACAAATAGATTTCATACCGAGTACAATGAAACAATGAAAGGGCAGAACTGCGCTAGAGGGCAGCGCGAACTGCATATAGAAAGTGAAAAGTCCCTAGGAAAAGGGAACTACATGCTGCGTCAGCTCGAGACGAGCTTCTAGTTACCTGTTCCCGATGGGCTTAGGCAAGAAAGGGACAACGATGGTAGTCCTGGTCCAACTCTACTGTCAAGGTTCCCTATACCGGAAATACACTTGCAGAGAGAAAGGGTTCCGTACCCGATGGGCTCGGGCACAAAAGGGACAACGATTTAGCCCTGACCCAACTCTACTGTCAGGTTTTCCTACACCGGAAATGCACTTGAAGAGAGAAAGGGTTCAGTACCTGATGGGCTCAGGCGCTATTGGGACAATGACGCTCAGCTCTAGAACGCCTTGCTCTCAAACGCGTGGTGTGAGTCTCGAACTCGGACAAGGGGTACACGATGTCAGTGAATGACACCTCGGCTAAGAGGGCGACAGAGCCAGGGTCCAACTCCTCTGTTGAGTTCTTCCCCTTAAGGAACCAGGCTCACGGATGAGAAACGGTTCAGTACCCAATGGGCACAGGCACAGCACGTCCAATTACACGAGGCGAGTTCATAGACAGTGGAACACGTGCGAGTCAGACGAGAGCAAAAATCGTCTGGGGGAAGAGTCGCCACTACGCGTGTCTGGAGACAGATATAGAGGCTGTCACAGGCTAAGGGTAGCGCACCCGAATTGTCAAAGCATGCCGAAATCGGATGTGCTAGGCCTACAAGGCGCATAACGGTGGCACAACGTAATCACGCTCCCGGCAGAAATCGCACGGATATCCGTGATGGTTGCAATGGAGCGAACGCAAAACAAACAAACAAACATTCAGATACCACAGTTGATGACAAACAGTCACTGAAATTCGGCAAAATTTTGAGAATTAGGCAAACACGGTGAAACTTTTAAAATTGGCAGCCAGCATGGTCGAATGAGGAGAGCATTCAAGCAGATGGATGCATAAACAATTAGTATACGTACACATTCGTATTTGATGTGGAAGACGTATGTGTCTGCCTGGAGTGCAATAATGACGGCTCATAATTCTTGTATTATGTACTTTGGATAAGAAATTATTCTCTCAGATATTTAGGCTCATAATTCTTGTATTATGTACTTTGGATAAGAAATTATTCTCTCAGATATTTAGGCTCATAACTCTTGTATTATGTACTTTGGATAAGAAATTATTCTCTCAGATATTTAGGCTCATAGTTCTTGTATTAGGTTCTTTGGATAAGGAATTATTCTCTCAGATATTTAGGCTCATAACTCTTGTATTATGTACTTTGGATAAGAAATTATTCTCTCAGATATTTAGGCTCATAGTTCTTGTATTAGGTTCTTTGGATAAGGAATTTTTCTCCTTGATATTTAGGACAAACATTTGTATTTCCCTGTTTAGTCTAGGAATGTCTTTTTTTCTCAATGATAAATCGCGCGTACTAATAATTGATCATTCGTCTTTAGAATTTTGTTCTGAATTACTATTTATCCTCTTGTACATGTACTGGTGTATGAGGAGTTAGCATATGTACTTTATCCCAGCAGCTAACAGCACACGTTCACTCTCTGAAATACTCACTTTCCATTACGGAACAAGTCTGTAGCAAGACAGGCAGTCGAGAATAGTCTATCCATCCAGGACCGCCCTGCGAACTGTTAGAGTACGTTTTTAACGAGTCATGAAACAGCGTAATTTATACGGTGGTACTAAAAAATATTAATTTCTAGGAACTGAAAAGTAATACATCTACTTGCACAGCCACAACACAATTATCAAATCCGAGAAAGTAGAAAATACAGGACATACGACGACGACATTTTCTTGTGTTGAATGCACCACTTGAAGATATTTATTGTCTTCAATAATTCTCACCAATAGAACAATGTACAGTACATTGTTTTTTATATAACATTGTTGTATTAATATTAATTACTCCTACGTTCAACTCTCTATACAATGATTCTTGATAAATGTCTTCTAGAATAAAGCACACAAACAATCATATTCTTGTTGTGTTGTTTTTCGTTTCATTGAACAATTCCTGCTGTGTCACACACACACACAAAAGGAACGTGATCACATATGCCTAGTACTCTTTTTTGTTTGTATATTTAGTTTCAGGAGCAAAAAGCAAATTTTCAGTTTTTGTTAACAAAGAAATTGCTGATAAGATTGACAACCAATCAATTGTCAACATCGGACAGGAAATTGCAGCACTAAAGGTTGAGATTGAAATTGGATTGGAAAATAACATAAAATGGGCATATTGTGTTCTCTGTGTTCATGTGTGTGCAGCTGTCAACGATAATACAGAGATTGGTCAAATTAATTGATTAAAATTCGAAGTAAATATGTTGTTTTAACACACTCTGAACACTAAACTTATCTTCTTTTCAAAGTAGGTTAGATCTGGATTTGATATGGAAACATCAACTGTCTCTATGTATCCGTTCTCTGACATCTAACTCAGGTGATATTATATTCACATGAAACTAAAATTAGACACTTATCTCTGAACAATCCTATATATTTCACAGTCGAACTGCCAACATCGCACATGTCTTCAACAAATTACCTCCATATTTGTTCTGTCTTTAGCTATTCTATTTCTTACAATTTATCTCATACTTTACTTGTCTGTGTGTTAGCTGGTGGATTTGTCTGTCTAGAGTCAGACACGCCCGTTTCAACTGTGGAATGGTTTTCCTTTAGTTATATCGAGGCGTATATTGTGGCCCAATGGCCTGGGTTGTCCTATTAGGGACTGGTGATTTGACCTGGAGTCTGGTCTACGTGTCCTTATAAGGACAAAAGGAATATTGGGGGATTGGAATGTAGTCCTAAGAAAGACTCTCATACTTTACACAATCCTCTTACCTTTTGTATATACACATTTTTGTATGTGTTTATAAAAAAAAAGCCCGCCGTTGAAACAAGTGTATTCGTGTTTCCGTAACATTAGATGGCAAAGCACAGATGAAGCAATATTTTTACGTTGTGTTTTTGTTTTGTGTAGAGTGCGATAGGTAGAATGAACATCATCAAGGAACGTCGGGTTTATTAAAATTAAGGAACGCATTTAATGGAAAATATTTACGTAACGGTAGCAATGTTTTCGTTTGAACATACAACAAAAGTTTGCAGTAATTCATGATGATAAGCTGTGCGAATTATTCATTTGTAGCAGAACTGAGACAGCAAATGCCCATACATATTATGCGCATTCGTGGGTACCACCCTTTTTTCTACATAAACCCATGTAGCCACATTTTTCAAAGTGGTTGTTGTTTTAGTAACATCACCCAAATATTTCACTCACAGTTCCACAGTTTACTCAATACATTTTTCCCCCTCGCATCACAAAATAACACTGGTCATGCAATACTTTCATGTTTACATTACGATGCCCTGTCTATATCCATTTTCAGTGCCGTTTTTAATCATTATCTTTTCTCCTCCTCCCCCAACTCTCTCTTCTCTTTCACACAGATATTGTCATTAGGTTGAGCTAACTATTTTAATAGGTTCATATTGATAGATCTATTTCAAAATGTCAAAGTGTTTGCTATACGCCATTCCCCTTTAATGACCGAATGCACTAATTTGTATTGTACTTTGATCTGTTCTTATTAGTTTGTAGGAATATAAAATTGCGCATTCTACTATTGAGGCGTTTAGTATCTCGTTAAATTTAATTATTTTTAACCTTTTCTTTATTAATTTGATCGTCTGAAATTACGAGCGATAACACTCTTGTTTCTGGAATAGAGAATTTCCTCCATACGTTTTCTATAATGTCTGAAAGAATCTAAATTTCAGCAGTATTTAATGATTTTAAAAACAACCTACTCACAGGTGATTAGGTGGCTGTATTGATGTGCGTGTGGAAAGTAGGTTCAAATATTTTGTATAAAGTAAAGTAAAGTTACCCATATCATTTAATAATAAAGTTATGTTAGACGTTAGCCTTTTCACATTTCAGTGGTTCTGCTATATGAGGGCGTTGGCCATCTCCTCTCCCTCGCAGTCTTTACTTCCCGGATTAATCATGTACCCATTTAAGACTAGGTCGACCTGGGAGCCAGTGTGATCTGAAAAACATTTTAGTCTCAACTGGGGAATGAACTCAGGACAACTCATACTGCGATACATACGGCCCCATAGTTTTGTATACATACATTTAAAAACATGAAACCAGCAACCATTTCGTGGTCTCAATCTCCTACTCAAACGTGGCTCGAATGATGTGTGTGTAGATAGAAGTTTCCACATTTAAACACACGAAACCAGCATTCGGTTCGCTATCTCAATGTCTGACATCTTTGACAACATGTCTCACATGACCGCAATAATAACATTCATATCATTCAATGGCAATAATTTTGTTATGATGGTTCTTGTATATTCAAGTCGCTATATCCATCTTTGTTTACCCTCACCACCTATCTTCTTCTTCTTTCCTTCCTCTTTTACCCTTTACGGGTGTCGAGGGAGATACAATGTTCTTGTTCTCGCTTTTCTGGCAACTTCAGGTAATGTTATTTAGTGTTCGTGTAATATCTCTTTGATGTTGTCGATCGAGTGTACTCTAGGTCTACTCTTGGCTCTTCTTTCTGTTTCTCCTCTCTTCATATATGCTTTATAAAATAATGAATCACACGGCATTCTTTCCAGATGACCAAACCATTTTATCTGTTGGTTTTGTATGTATTGTAGAATTGATATGATACCCACTCTTTCTCTTATGACATCTTTTCTAATTCTGTCTCTTCTGGTCACTCCTGTGGCTTTTCTCAGACATCTCATCTCTGTTGTAACCAGTTGTCTTTTATGTTTTGTTGTTGAGGACCATGTTTGACATTAGTAGCACAGGGTTGGAATGAAGATACTTTGGATATGATGTGTTTTTTTGGTTGACATTGGAAGCATTTTTGCTGCCTTTTTTCACCTCCTATTTTGCTGATTAATTTACAATAAGTATTTGCTGTAGCATTTTTTTAGGAAGATTGCCATAGTGTTAATTTTTTTTTCTCTATAATTCTCAAACTCTTGCTTATTTCATGAATGTAGCAAGAAGAACTGTTCTCATTGTTTGGTATGTATAGCGTGGCTGTGAGGTATTTGAGATATCAGATATTTGATTTTCCACTGTATACGGTAGTCAAATCATATCACACCATGTTTAGTTTTAACTTACCTCATTGTACGGCAGTTGATTGAGCTTCTTTTCTCTGATCTCATGATGAATACTGACTGTACGAGTTGAGTATTTTCTTGTTCGTTCTAGCGTGACTTACATCTACGTAATAGGTGATCAATTTCTGGTAAAGGTCTGTATTTCGTGTAGAATATGTATGTTTGCACTTAAGCAGTACGTTTTGATATATTATGACAGATTGTACCACTCTATAATCTCATTTTAGTGCTATATCTGCATAATACATGCCATTTTTAGATTATCACTTACAATTAAAAATATGCAAATAAAAATGCCAAAATAAAAAGTTACGCTAAAACGAAATTAACTTCACGACAGAAGGACTTCAACAAGGTTGATAATTCTTGATTAACATTGATCAAAACGTCAATTTTTGTATTTCTGCAATTATCAAAATGAAGGAAATATCAAATGTATTGCTTACAATTTTTTGAATATGTTACACTATTTTATTACAGTCAGCATTTCAATACAAGCAACCGTTCTAAATTAGCATAAAATGAATAAAATTAACATACATTGTACATATTTCTTTGGATTTCTTGTTTTTTTTTTAGTGATTATGTATATCTTATCTTTACTTATTTGACCTAGACAGTACAATTTTCCAAGCTCACCTATACACATCAATAATACGGCCACCTATTTATTTGTAACTATTAATGTCATTACTGCATGTTGATCTTTGACTATCCGCATTTTGAAGTATAAAATACTGTTGCAACGCAGTGTGTTAATCTCTATTCATCAATATCAGCACACCGTGTTAATATTTAACAATTATTGCAACACAACATGATAATCCCTAACCATTAATTGCAAAAAATACTGATAATCATTAACCATAAATTGTAACACAACGTGGTATTCTATAACCATCGATTTCATCACAGAATATCCATGGTTTTTTTAAATGATAAACCAGCACTACTACACAATGGGCTTTCTCATAAATGATCTGATTCCCTTTCCCTCAGTTATCTAAAAGTATATACTTCTTCTTATTCTTCAGCGTTCATTCTTTAACTCCCGCTGGAACTATCTTGTAGCAGTACCATGGTCCTATTAGATTTCCAACAGGATGTAGTCCAGAGAATTGAAATGCGTTTTGTCGCAGTTTTATTTGCGTCAATGGCCCGACACATCCGTCTTCGGTGGATACATGTATCTGCACTCAGTGTCGCAGTCAGTTATTCTGGTCTGTTCAGTAAGGATGGACTTCCTCTCCTCTAACCTAGTAACTCCTTTTTCTCTTATTCCTGAAACATTTGTATTGTCTCTTTCAGTATCCTCTTCTTCGTTTTGTAGTACATCACTGCTTCCCTGATAATCTCATCTCATCACTTTGCTATCCACTATAACTTTATCCGACATCTCGTTATCTCTTTCGTTACCCTGACTTTCACACGGACAGTAGGATCCATGTAGGAAATACAGTTTGTATAACACCTCAGACTATATCCATAAGAACATATTTTGTTATTGAATTGAATGGGGGTATATTCGTGATCACTCGTTGTGTCACCAGTAGATCTGTGCCAAATGGCCCGACAAGCGTCTTCCGTGGTAACGTCGGTATATGAGATTATTTACAGCACACAAAATACAAAAGACCTTGGAAAAAAACTATAACCAGAGCAACACGGCCTGGCCTTAAAGAAGAAGAAGAAGAAAGTTGTCCAGAGTTGTAACAGGTTTTTGACTAAGTATAGATATAGCATGTAACTCCACAAGTTGAACAGTATTCTGCTTCAGAAGTGACCACACAGTAACTTTCTTATAATTTTAAAACTTGATGCCGATGTTTGATCTCTTCAAGTTGACCAGACATTGTGTTGAAATTTAGACATCAAAGTGCAATTTGCGAACATTAACAAAGCAGTCTAAAAGGTACCTATCTGCAATTATAGTTATATAGTCAGCAGGAAATTATGGTTTCTTTGTAGAATTACATCTTCTTAGAAATTATCAGTTTTTTAGAAAAAACAGTTTTTACTACCCACGCAAGCTGTGAGGTTCTTATATACAATATGGCAGTTTCTCCATACTTAGAAGTCTACGATTCTTGACAACGTGCAATCATCATCATAAAGTGTCGTCTCCGCATCGAAGGTTGGCTGCAACAGATCTCCAACATCCCCTCTTGTCTCTTGTCTTGGTGGTGCATTCTGCTAGACTGTAGCCTGTCCATCGTGTGATGTTACTCTCCCACTTGTATCTCTGCCTACCTCTTGCTCGCCTCCCTTTGATTTTACCCTCAAGTAAGGTCTTCAACAAGGTGTCATATCTTTTAATGTGTCCAAAGTATTTTCTTTGCCTGATCTTTATTTCTCTTAGTAGTTCTTTTTCATATTAAGTGTCTTTAGCACCTCTTTATTTGTTTTCTTCTCTTTCCATGATTTTCTCCCTATTCTTCTATATACCCACACCTCAATGTCATCAATTCTGTCTTCTTATTTTGTATATAGTGTCCATGTTTCTGAGTCATACATTAATATAGAATAGATATAGCATTTTATAATTCTCATTTTTAACTTGTTTGTGATATGTTTAGATATTAATATTTTCCTCATATCATTGAAGGTATTTTTAAACAACGTGCAATGTCTTACATAAAAATTGCTGCTCAAAGCTCTGACGACTTGTAAATGTTTCTTATCAGGAGACCATACGTTTTCAAGAAGGTTTAACTATAGCTGAATAATATATGTTTGATTCGTAATAATGTGCCATAGCATTTTTTGAGAAGGCGACCCCTCCCCCCCCCCCAATCCCCCAAAATATGGATTGTCAAGGTATATCCACGATGTGTAATCCATCATTGTCTGTATGCCTTCCATGGATATGAAAGAACCATACTAAAATTGACATGAAGCCAACATGTTTTATTTTCATATAAAGTATACCGTATGTACGTTATAGACCTTGCAATATTGGGTATTAGTCTAACGTGGTAATGTCAGCGATTTTGACCATCACACTTAACGGAGTTAGCTGTTCAGGTGCTTCTGCCAGCACAGCCCCCGAGATATATTGTTATCTCAAGTCCTCTTGTGAAACACATATAATATTATGCAGTTTCCAATAAACTCAGAATCGATGGCGTGCAATTTTTGCTAAACAATTGTTGTGAATCGGTCAATATGCCAGCAGTGTTTAGCTGACAGAACAGCCGATGTCAAACGTTCACGTGGGAGGGACAAGAATGGCTTATTTGGACGACGGATTCAGTAACTGCGCGTGATCTGTGACAAACTGCAGTGATCCTTGCTTCTGTAATCACCTATGCGATTTGATGCATTCCGGCTCAATATGTTTCTAGAAATGAATTAAACGACCAATATCATGCATATGTGATATGTCTGATCACTTTCTTAGGTAAGATCACGTTTGTTTTCACTACTTTTAAGTTCGTTCTAGTGTAATTCGTTTTATTTCTTTATAACTAAAATATGTATACATGGCCGATATACTCAAAAAAGCTGCAATACTTGTGTGTCATTTCTCATGGATTAATTAATATAAAATTTGAAAACGTCACTCTTGTATCTCTATTGGTTCTCTCTCTCTTTCTCTCCCTCTTTCATTCTCTATTTTCCCTCTCTCATTATATATATACAAATTTATAATATATTATTGAAAAACGCCTAATGTATTTTCAACTCGTGAATGCTTTCTCCAATATTAACACGTTCGCTACCACGCGCCGTATTTAACGAATTTAGTTTTGTCATCTCAATTATGAACATCAGGGATCAAAATTGTATTTCTATTAAAATTAATGCAACACTTTAAACCAGTAAATGTCTGATTCATCTATGGTTGGATCAACCGCGTTAAGGACGTATGAGAGAATACTAATTTACTGAAAAATAACGTATTGTTTTTCTGTGTAAATTTTCCAATTCATGAATGTTAGCAGGATGTAGATCGAATAATTACTACCACTTCGAAAGCTTCTGTGACACTTTAACACTCTATGACTGGGATGGAGACACTCTAACCTACAACTTCTTACTAACTTAGCTTTCTCTTAGACATACATGGCACATCACTGCGTTGTGTTGTTTGCTATCTTTTTGCATTAAAGGACAGATGAACAAAAATAATATATAATGCATTATATATATATATATATGTGTATGTGTCTCATGTAACCAGGAAAACTACATAATAATCTATGCATGTTGCCGCACAAACACCATACGAAAAGTAGTACACCCATAATGTTGTCGTTTATGAACTTGACAGTGAAGTCGAAAAGGAAAGTGCTAGTGATCTAGATTTGAAATCAAAAGTTTAATGTTAAATTCCAAACACAATTCATCGCATAGGCAATGATATCAAATTGAGTTCCTAAGCTAAAATTAATTTCAGATTTTTCTTGAGAAGAATAATGTAAGTGTTTAGTTACAATACGCTTGGTCTGTTCATGAATTTTTTTCCACGGAAAATCCCTAAACATGCCTATATATACTGAGTTCATAAATACATATTCTAACGTTTTCATTTTATTGTATCTGTTTTTCTCCTTGTTAAATATTTTTTCCTATAGAATATATATCGTCATATCTGTGGATTTTGACACGTTCTTTAAAGTATAATAACATTTGTTATTAGTAGTTTAGTTTTATCTTATTATCTATTATTGTATCACTATTTTTTCGGACAGAGATATTAAACCAAAACGTCAATGTCTATTGTCCTTGTTCGTATTACCATTACTTAATTACATTATCGTACCAGTAGTATTTCATTATATTTTGTTTGTAACACACTAAAACTTATTTATATGATAAATATAAAGTATATATATATGTATTGCCTTTTCTCTGCTTATGTTATGAGGCGTCGCAGGATTGAATGACGACGGTTTTCGGGCACGTCTAGTCATTTGACATGCAGTAATACTGTATCGTGTCAGAATGTTAGGAACTCCTTCAATCCACCTTCTTCTTGATGTTTCCATTTTCATGTTGTATGCTCTTGCCGCTGGCAAATAATGGCTCATTATCATTAGGTGACCGAACAATTTCAGTCTCTGCTTTTTAATATATTTGATCACTGATGTTATTCCAACAGTTCTTGTAATCTCCTCATTTCTCGCATGATCTCTTCTTGTTCGGTTTGCTGCTTTTCTTAGCCATGTAATTTCGCAAGTAGTACGCTTTCTCTCGTGTTCTTTCGTTAGAGTTCGTATCTAACATTGAAAACATAATGTTGTGATGAATATTGAATTTTATTATTTGTTTTATGGTTTCCAACGGGATATATGTGTATTTCAAATTGGTGTAAGTTTATAATTTACGTTGTTTGCGTTTATAAATAATATATAGTATCATGTTCTTTTTTGTTTGTTTTTACTCTCAGTTCGTTATTCGGGTATTACTTAATCTTATCTAAGTTTCCGCACTTAAAATAAATATCTGCAATACAACAACTTTAATATTCTGAAAGAATAAGTACATTACTTACTACAATGTGTACGTGTTTTTTAATAGTTTTATTACTTGAATGTTTGCTTTTATATTTTTAACTTTTTGTGAATTAAAGTATTTGTGATAAAGTATTAGTCCTTTGTGATTAGAAATGTGTATTTTCTGAGTTTATTTATAATTTTTTTGTGAATTTAAGGTACGAGTTTTCAACATACACATTGTGCGTTTATCTACACTCTATTATTGTATGCTTTGCTGTGTGGTGGTGAAGTTCAGAGCTCGTCTCAGACAGCTAAGATACACGTTTTTATTTTGCGCCGCAGGAGACAGTGCATAAAGAAAACAATGACAGTTTATTAAATGAAAAATACTATAATAAAAAATGATGTGTTAATCAATGCGACTTTAGAAGATGTCCACAATTAACGACAACAATTAGGGAGGAGGCAGTGTTAATTTTGTGACAGCTGTTGACAATAGTACATTCGATTTTTAAAAAGGTTGAGGATAAACAATACCATATTTTATAAATCAACTAATGTGTTTAAATTTGAGAACTTTTTATAAACATCTGAAAAAATATGCAGTTTTATTTACTTTTTCTGCCTTTGGGGGAGGGGGGTGGAAGCTATGTGATAAAAGTAGCCAGGAGGGGGGAATTCAGTGAATTCTTGACACGTAATAACTGGGAGGCATTAAGTAAATGTTTTGCCGTAATTTGTGGACAACCCTTTAATATGATATGCTATACACTTGCATTATTCTATAGGATAATTTATTTAGCAACTACAATCTGTAATCCAGCTGGTCTTGTGTATTGCAGGTACAATCTGTAATGCCACGGGTCTTGTGTATTGCAACTGTAATATGTAGGCATATCAGCTGATATTAGACCTTGAAGCTAAATTATGTACCCACGCTGGTATTACGCCTTGCTACAACATTATGCACTCCCGCTGGTATTACGCCTTGCAGTTACATTATGTACTCCTGCTGGTCTTATGCCTTGCAGCTACAATGTCATATTGTATGAAGTGAGTACTTTTACAACCTTGTCGGGCTCATCTACCTTCAAGCAATACCACTTACTGTCTCATCAAGTCCAGAAATACTAAAATTTGCCCATTTATGGCATGAAACTGTAAGACTGCTGTCAGTCAGAATAATGATTTTCCATGAGTCAGTAATTATTATTATTATTTGTTTAAAAGATGAATTTCTTGCGTAGACCGAGAAACGTCACTTTAAATATAAGGCAGAGTTCTGTTTTGGTTATAGCAGGTCTCTGAGTCCAGTATATGTAACTGAGGAGAAACGCGAAAAACACAGTTGCCACCGTGAGAGGCGGCTGTTACTAAATTAGCTAGGTTTCATGTATATTATTTATCAAGCCCTTTTCCAGAAAAAATCATGTGTGCTGATCTGTATTGTTTATTTATCTTTCATTGCATTATTTATCTTCCAACTATCCTAACACTCAAAATGACAAGTGAAACCCCATGAGTCTCCATCCATGCTTATCTTATTTTGTATTTTGTCCTACAACTATTCATATGTTTATATTTCAATATTCTTCTTCTTCTTTAGCGTTCGCTCTCAAATAACCACAACGAATATTTCGTGTGATTCCCGCCGGGGAGCGTGAAGTACGCTGTGCTGCAAGTTCCACAGTAAAACTGTGATTATTTGCACCCGGGTTGACCAATTGTGGTCAGGACGTCCGAGGTTCAGCACAACCGTTTTCGTCATTCCTTTGTTTCGGGTTTGGTCCTAGTCCGTGACAGCATGTGTATCTGTCGCCGGGCACGCTGGTGTGTAGTGCCTCTTAGCCAAGACGCTTGTCGAGCGCGTCTATCTGGTACGAGGTGTTCCACCGTCTATGAACCCATCTCGTGCAATTGGACGTACTCTGCCTGTGTCCATCGGGTACTGAACCGTTTCTCATCTGCGAGCCTGGTTCCGTATGAGGAAGAACTCGCATGAAGAGTTGGACCCTGGCTCGTTCGCCCTCCTACCCGAGGAGTCGTTCACAGACATCGTGAACCACTCGCCCAAGTTCGAGTCTCACACCACGCGTTTGAGAGCAAGGTGTTCTAGAGCTGAGCGACCTTGTCCCAATAGCGCCTGAGCCCATCATGTACTGAACAATTTCTCTCTGCAAGTATGTTTCCGGTATAGGAAAGCTTGACAGCATAGTTTGGCCAGGGCTAAAATCTTTGTCTCTTTCTTGCTTAAGCCCATTGGGTACGGATCCCTTTCTCTTGGCGAGCATATTTCCGGTTTAGGAAGGCTCAACGTTAGTTCTTCTTGCTTTATCCGAACGCTCATAATTGGGTATGGGTCTCTGCCTATACGGATCACAGGTAACTAGAAGCTCGCCTTTAGCTAACAGAGCTTTTAGTTCCCCTTTCCTAGGAACTTTTCCCTTTCTATTTGCAGTTCGCGCTGCCCTCTGGCGCTGTTCTAGCCTTTCATTGTGTCATTGTACTCAGTATGACATCTATTAGTCTCTCACATGCATCCATCTCCACGTACCTTTTACATTGGCCGACCCTCCAATGTTCAGTGTCACTGTATGTCGACAGTGTCGCTGTATGTGGGGATGCTGGTGGTGTCGGAGATGTTGTCTGTCTTATGCAGTCAAATCTATTTCCATCTGCTACCTCCACATTCTCGGACACGATCCCCAAATGATTTGGCTGGAACCAGCTCGAGCTGCTGTATTTATGTTTCCAGGGTGCTCCGCGTGGAGGTACATTTGGGATCTTGGTTATCTGCTAACCATGGGTCCGCCAAGAGCAATGCGTTCCCTATGCACCCCTATATTCCAATATAAGTTCAACTATTTTGACCCATTGTTTTCGGGGTATTACTACAGTTTCCAGACACTCATGTACTACAATAACATAATCTGTAACTTATTATCGTCGTAAGGTTCTATATATATCCTTAGGCATTCGAATCTGTGCGGAAAATTATTGCAAGCAATTTTCATTAACATTAACGTTTTCAAAGAAATATTTCCTCTCCTTCCATCCTGAACTATTCCTTGAAAAATAAAAGTGTAGGAAAGTGAACCATGCCTCATTGCTTGTGCGAACTAAGCAGGTTTATTCAGTTTCACCATCTCCAACAGTGGACTTTGACAGCCTGCAAATTTATGTCTTTGGTCCTTATCGAATATTTGTGTCTCATTTTCTACATATTGCTTTGAACCGACGACTGTAGCACTTATATTCAAAAATCATAAATCTTTATTTAGAGAAAAGTCTATACATTACATATTTAGAGCATTGTTTCGTTACCTTTTTTCATGTCATATCAACTTTTTCGTACATATAAAGGGTGGAAAATTTGGCTATGGTCAAATCCGGCCGTCATAGCCATTTATTTCGGGCCCGCCAATATGACCTTAAAATAATTGTATACAATGCCTCCCTCAGAAGTTTAGAAGAAAAAAACCCATTGTAGCTGGAAGGAAATAAATAAGAAAATAGAGTTGTGACCTTAGAAACCTTAATACGCTCGGACGAATCCAAAAGATAAAACACAAATTGTGAAATGTTATATGTAATTTGAGTGGTTATTTTTTAATAGTTACAATAAGCATACACTTAATATACAATAGAATTTCATCAAAGTACATGAAAATAGCGTTCAGATGCACTCAGACGTTTACCACTGTTATGGTTACTACTGTCAGACACTGGAAGCATCTGATCACATGATTGGACTCAAGACTTCATCTACAGTAACACGTATCTTGTCGTTTGTCTCTATGTAAACGAGACATAGGACCATGGAGTGTATGTGCAATATATCTGGTATGACAAGTGCAAGCTGTACTCATCGTTTCCTTTTTGAGGAAAGGGCATATTCATAAATCGGGTAAACAAATTAAGGAGGGAGCGGGTCAGAAAAAGTTTGTCATTTGCTGATAAATGGGAGGAGGTGGTGTCATGAAAATTTGATGTTGGCAATGCTATTTTTTAAATCAAACATTGCATTAATATTTTAAAATAAATTACAGTACACATTCGATTATCCGAATTAATTTGGGATCGGTCCGATTCGGATCATCAAAAATTGGGATAATTGGATATAGATCAGAAATGAAGCAAAACAGTGTAGATACATACAATCATACATTGAAATGAACGGTGTTTTGCTGATAACAGTACATTAATATGTAAGCAACTATGTATTGCAAATAAACTATATAGTAGAGGCACGTGCACACTGCCCTGGGACCTCTACAGCGTCCGCTTACGTTCTCGCTCTAAAGTTATTTCACCTAAATTTGATTCGGTTAATTGGAGATTCGGTTAATTGGAATTTGTATAATCGGATTTCTACTGTATGTGAATTTAAATATAAAATGTGCATCTTCATTGTATGGTGTTCTGTCTTAACACTAGGCAGTAGATATTAAATTAATGTTTCTTAACCAACAGATATTACTCGAAGACTCGCTACGAAAAGATATATAATTTTCCTGAGAAACGGTTTTTATGTTCTATAAATGTCTGAAACTATTCCTTGCATACAAAAGAAAGAATTAAAGCTAATGTTTACACAGCACTTCTTGATATCAGCAAAAGATTAAAGATCGATAGGAAATGCACTATTTACGTCTGTTGTTCATAAGGTAAAAAAAAAACAACATTAATCACGTAGTTATCACAGGAACAAATTTGTGTAGGAACTAAAGAAATATGATTTGAAATATGTACACGCTTTCAGAATACTCGACTAATATTAAAAGTAAGTTCAACATTCCATTATTATTAATTGATAGCTGTAGCAGTCGATTTGTTTACAACTATCATTAATCAACTCACAGAAATTGTATCTGAGACCAGAAACGTATGCTTCATAAATAAGATTGCAATGTGGAATACTTCATCAATGCGATGTACCATGACTTGATTTCAATTTAAAAAAACGTCAAATTACTATATGTTTCTAGCCCTCAAGCGCCTAATCATCTAGCCAGTTGTTAGCCAGAGACTAGTGTAGTCTTCAGTAGCTATAATATATCGATGATGCTATTTCTCCGCATTCGCAGGGCATTCATCATGGTAAATGGTTTAAGGCGGCTAGTTCGTCGACAGGGGCATTTTGTCCAAGCAGCACATGGCCACAGTCCCATTTATCTATTCTGTTAGGGTACCCATGACAATCCGTGGACTTTATCTCCGGCAAGTGACAAACGACAAGTGACTCAGGCCCATGAAAGTACACTCCGAGTGTGATAAGCAAGTGCATATTAATCCTATTAGGTAATGTTAGGGTTATAAATATATAATATAGTACTTTAAAACATTTTCTGTTCAAATTTTTCAAGTGCATGAATGGGGGGGGGATTAAAAATGTTTACGTAATACATCAAGTTTGACCATGAATTATCTATAGTTATTGACAGTGGGTTGGAGGGGGTCAAAGAGTAGAAGAAAATTGTTGAAAATATGTATGGACAACCCGAAACAAGATATGAGAACTTGGAGTATGGTGGTATATAGATGCTTTCATTGCTGGAAGATACGTACATGCCGACCGTGTTATCTCTCTGTCAAATGAGTGATAGAGAGATCTACGGATGAAAAATAAAGACATATAATGATCGAGTGAAGGTACCGCCATGATTGTATATGAACCTATTCATAAAAAGATTTGACAGTGAGAAACGTGTTTATGAACAACTACACAATAAATTAAACTAAGTAATGTGTGACAGACATACAAAGGTAACAGGGAAACGTGGTTATGGAAATGTAAATCAAGACGTGACGTTGACGTCAATTCAAAACGTGATTGGTTTAGTGGAGATACGATGTCACGTTTATACATCGCAGACTTGCCAGTATGTTTCACGGGAACATTAACAGAGGTTTCCAGAAATTATAGTGTCAGTTATTTTAGCAAACGATGGGAGTCCATTTACCTCAACTTACGTTTTTTGCAAAAGTATTCTTCTTCTTCTTCTGCGTTCGCTCTCATATAACCACAACGAATATTTCGTGTGATTTCCGCCGGAGATCGTGAATTACGTTGTGCTGCAAGTTCCACAGTAGAACTGTGATTATTTGCACCCCAGTTGGCCACTTGTGTTGAGGACGTCCGAGGTCCAGCACATCCGTTTTCGTCATTCCTTTAATTCGGGTTTGGTCCCTAGTCCGTGACAGCCTCTAGCTGTCGCCGGGCACACTGGTGTGTAGTGCCTCTTTTCGACAAGACGCCTGTCGAGAGCGTCTATCTGGCACGAGGTGCTCCACCGTCCATGAATCCATCTCGTGCGATTGGACGAACTCTGCCTGTGTCCATCGGGTACTGAACCGTTTCTCATCCGCGAGCCTGGTTACGTATGTGGAAGAACTTGACAGAAAAGTTGGACCCTGGCTCATTCGCCCTCCTACCCGACGTCGTTCACAGACATCGTGAACTCCTCGCAGAAGTTTGAGACTCACACCACGCGTTTGAGAACAAGGTGTTCTAGAGCTGAGCGACCTTGTCTCAATAGCGCCTGAGCCCATCAGGTACTGAACCCTTTCTCTCTGCAAGTGTATTTCCGGTATAGGAAATCTTGACAGTAGAGTTGCGCCATGACTGCCATCGTTGTCCCTTTCTTGCCTAAGCACATCGGGTACGATACCCTTTCTATCCTCGAGCATATTTCCGGTTTAGGAAGGCTGGACATTAGAGTGGGTTTAGGTCTTCTTACTTTTCCGATCCCACGATTGGGTCTGGGTCTCTGCCTATATGGATCACAGGTAACTAGAAGCTCGTCTCGAGCTAACAGAGATTGTAGTTCTCCTTTCCTAGGAATTTTTCACTTTCCATTTGCAGTTCGCGCTGCCCTCTGGTGCTGTTCTGCCCTTTCATTGTGTCATTGTACTCAGTATGACATATATTAGTCTCTCGACATGTATCCACCTTTACGTGCCTTTTACATTGGTCACGCCTCCAATATTGACTGGACTAACTGGCGTCACTGTATGTCGACAGTGTCGCTGTATGTGGTGATGCAAATGGTGTCGGAGATATTGTCTGTCTCTTTTGCAGTCAAATCTCTTTCCATCTGCTTCCTCCACATTCTCGGTCACGATCCCCAAATGATTTGGCCAGAATCAGCTCGAGCTGCTGTTTTCTGTTACCAGGGTGCACCGCGAGGTGGTACATTTGGGATCTTGGTTATCTGCTATCCCTGGGTCCGCCAAGAGCAATGCGTTCCCTTTGCACCCCTGCAAAAGTATTTTTTTTTCCTTCTTTAAAATTGGCAAAATTATTTCTTTCATTTTCTTTTCACAAAAATCCCTTTTGTTCTTGATCACATTTACAAATAATCAGTCCAATAATCGCCATAAGGAGTGGCTAATCTTTTAAATATAATCTCATCAAATTCTCATTAACCATTAACTGCAAGTTTCTGAACCTTCAAAGAAACAAAAGAATGAGTTGATCTTGGTTCACGTGAAGTTGCGTAGAATTTAATCATTGTAGTGCACTAGTGTGACGCCGGTGGAGCAAAATGATTTAATGTCCTAACTTCCAATAGAACTATTTTCGATGTAGAACTATTGGAAGAACAATCAACCACAACTCCAGTTAATATAACATATATTTTCAATAAAACATTCACTTGTGAAGTTCAAAATCGAAAAATAAACATCAAAGAGTTCCATACATGTTCGTACCCAGATAAGAAAGAAAGTATGCATCGCTTCTAACTCATATGTCTGTGTGTATATCTTTCTGTATGTTTGTATTGGTGTTTCTTTATATATATATATATGCATGTGAATGTGATTGTATGTGTGTATAGGTGATGATGTGTAACTCAAGTACCATGATGGTGTTGCATGTGTATATGTATATGTAGAAATGCGTAGATATCGCAAACTAAACTGTGCAACAATATAACGTATTTCTTTGTACAGATTTCATGAAGCTAACTTTGAGATTTAGAACGAACGAAGATCAAGACGAGGAAGTTGTAAATTAAAGTCGTTAACACATATCTACAGTGAGAGAGTGATAGAATTTAACAAAGAACTAAACGCAATATTTATAGATCAAGAGAAGGCGTTTGATAGAGTCAACAGGGACGTACTATGGGAAACTCTGGAAATGTATTGTATCAAATGACAACTGGTAGAAAGTATAAGATCATTGTATAAGAATTGCCAATGTGCAGTAAGAACATTAGATAGTATCACAGAAGCTTTCGATATAAAAAACGGGAGTGAGTCAAGGTTGCGTGCTCTCACCTTTGCTATTCAATATATACATAGACAGATAATAAAAGAGGCAAAAAATACAGAGGGCAACATCACCGATTCAGAGCAAGACAACTAAGAGCAACTAAACATTGAAATAAATGAACTACTTTTCGCAGACGATCAGAGCCTAATATACAAAAACGAAGAACAACTACAAAATCACATTAGCTCACTATCTGCAATATGTAGAAAATACAATATGAAGATCAATACACAAAAGACGGAAACTATGAAAATATGAAGAACACCAAGTCCACTAAACATACAGATAGACAATATAGGAGTAAAACAAGTAACATAGTTCAAATATCTCGTTAGTATTTTACAGAAAATGGAAGCCTCGATAGAGAAATAGAGATGAGATGTCAAAAGGCAAATGCAGTAACATACCAACTGTCACCACTTCTTCTTCATCCCAACATCGAGATGGAAGTTAAGAGACAAATGATCTACAGTATATTCCTACAAACATTGTGTTACAAGTGCCAAACCTGGTCTCTCTCAACTTCACATTACAGAAAGATAGTGACATGTGAGATGAAATGCTTGAGGAAAGCTGCCGGGGTCACCAGGATCGATAGTATGCGAAATGAATATATCTGGGAAAGAATAGGTATAATATCTTGTACAGACTACATAGAGAGAGAACAGATCAAGTGGTTTGGTGACATTATGAGAATGCATCACGAAAAGTTGCCCGTCCAAGCATATAACCAAATGAGATCAGGGTACAAAGCCAGAGGAAGACCACGGAAAAGATGGATAGAAAACGTCAGGGATATCCTGTGAAGACACGGTCATAGCACAGCTGAGGCCACACATCTGGCGATAGAACGCAAGCTCGAGCTCCAATCACCCCTCCGCTCAACGGCAAGAGTGGATCACAAACCACCTGAGGAAAGACAATAGACAATAGACACATATCTATCATCATCAAGTTACTCGTACATGACACCATTGTCCTTCTTGTATTACATACATATATTTCTCAACAACCACAATAAAATATATTCAAGACTGATTTTAATGAACCTACTCACGTCACTGAGTTCGATACACAACAAACTGCACTTTGAAACTATACACATAAACAGATTTACGAAATGTAAACAAAAATGCAATCACGCTCGTTCATTGACAAGTGTGTTTACAACATATTTAAAGATGCGTGCTTTTATGAAATACATTAGGCTTTTAAGAAAGGTCTTCGGAAATGTATCTCTATGTTTTGGGGAGTTGAAATTGAAGCAAATTGTAAATGTAAGAGTGGATTAATAAAGTACTTGTTAAATATCTGTTTAAACTGCCATGCCGTATATCGTCGGTTAGTATAAAGGCTTACACGTCATGGAGAACTTATTTCATGTACTAAACTTTTTCCAATGTACACTCCAGCTCTCTCAATGACGCTGTAGGCAGCCTTCCAAGAGTACCACTCCTGTTGTGTAGCTACGTAGATCCATCTGTTACCAAAATAAATGCACTTCTAAACAATCCTAGATCACTTGAGTATAATTCATATTTCTTAACCAATAAGCCAGGAAGACATGTCTGTCGATGTCCTTGTGTCTTCCTTACCGTGAATGATTGATATCAAGCCCCCGATGTTGAATGTTTCGGACCATTGTCGAAATAAGACGAAAACACAACGCATCTCTATTTTCTAAGCAGCATTCAGATAAAAATTGGGTTCTCTTCTTAGATTCTTTGCACTCCTGTGTGTACAAACTATCTTTGATTGTTTGTTAATGTGTTTCCTTGCTTATCCTTTATGATGCGTAATGTTGATATGAAGTCGTCTATTACAGTTATCATCTCTGTAAACATTATATCATCACGTTTTCCATGCTTGTTTAGTTCCTCTATTCTGTTGCACGTATCCAGTATATGTCTTTTGTTGTGTACTTTTCATAATTTCCCTGTCAATTTCGTTATATATATTGTACTCGGCCATGTATTTAGTTTGTTGTATGTCATTTTTAAAATTAAATAATCACTTCTGATTTGTAATTTTTTTATTGGTCATTTTTCTGGGTATCAATTTTTATCTGTATTAACTAGAGTACTCCTAACATGGTTAACTAGTTCGTGGTGTGTTAGTTCTTCTGGTACCAACACACGTATTTTAAATTGTACTTCAATGCTGTACTCTGATGGTATGATGATGATATCGAAGCAGATGAGTATTGCACCTTTTATTACTTTTTTTTTAAAGATTTAACTTTACATCCGCAATGACAAGGTCATGTTCCAGGTAATCTGCGCTTGGTAGGATCTTGATGCTTATTATCCTTGATCTCCATCTCTTCTGTTTCACGATATAGCCAATTTAGAGTTTTTTCTTGCCTTCTGGTGATGTTTATGTGAATAGTCATCTCTGGTGCAGTTGGAATAAAGTGTTTGCGATGATCAAGTTATTTTATGTTTTGCATTTTAGTAATATTTTTTCTTTCATTTCTTTGGCTTATTGTCCTATTGTTTCCATCTCCTTCCATGTGCTCCGGGGGCCAACTTGTGCATTACTTATTTTGACGTTTTGTTTTGGGACCTTGCCTATGGTTTCCTGCGGATTTTCATAGAATGTGTCTATTTTCTGACCTTGTGCTGCTGTTGTTTGTGCATATACGTACATGAATGTGCTTTTCTTGGTTTTTCTGTTTAGTCTGAAAGTCAGTATGCTATCATTGAATAGATTGTACCCTAGAAGTGTCCTAACTATGTCTCTTGATATAAATACATACACTCCGTTAAGTCTACTAGTATTTTTACCGGAATAGATTAAAGTTCCGCTAGTTAAAGTTAAGAATTGTCCGTGGCTGGGCTATCGATGTTCATATATAATCCTAGTTATCTAAGTATAATCTCGTCAACTCGATTTCTACTGTGTGATTTTTTTAGTGGTACATGATATTGATATCCCATAAGTCTTGTCTTAGATCGGATTACATGACTTTCTGCAATATCACAATCAGACCTTTGACCGTCAACACACATACTTGTACTGACTCTGTCGACCTCTTCTTACCCAAGCTCTTTTTTGCAATATGCCTAGTCTTAGGGTCTCTCCATAAGTTCTTTACGTTATTTAAATCTCATCATCAGATGCCATGTAGGCTGGCGTAGGCAGTCATTGCTCTCCACAGCTCCCTGTCTACAGTATTATGTATCAAAGTCGTTGTTGTTTCCTTGCCGTGCCAGGTTGTCAAACTGTCTAATATTTTCTATCGTTGTTGCCCTCTGTTACTGTTGCCTTCAATTTTGCCTGTTGTGACTATGTTCTCTAAACCTGCCTGCCTCATGAAGTGGCCAAAAAAAAGAAGATTGCCTTTTTCGTATATTGTTGATTAAGGTCCGTTTCGCATTTGATTCTTTCAACACCTCTACATTAGTTTTTCTGGCAGTCCATGGTATTCTCAGCATTCTTCTGTAGAACCACATCTCTGTTGCCTCTAATTTCCCACTTTCCAGTTTATTTATTGTGCAAGACTCGCACCCATATGTCAGTATATAGGGTTTTATAGCATTGCAGAACTCTCTTTCTCACCTCTAATGACAAGGTCATATTACACAGTACATATTTTCATGTAGGCTGTCATAATTACTTGACAAAGTTGCATTCAGTAGTTTACTGTTGCTTTCTGAATGTTTCTGCTTGTTTGCAGGCGTATCTTTTGTGAGTTCTCAGACCGACACCGTGCAGACTACCGGCTTCCTTAGAAGCCGTTGTCGAACAAATCTAGCAACTTCCTCTCTCTGTTGCCCTGTGTAATGTTGGAGGGAGGCACCTCTCTATAGAAGCAATACATAATTTAGCCAGTTAGCCAAATCTTTTTCTAAGGAATAGCGCTGTCGTACACAAGCAGACACTAGTAGCCATACTTGAGCTGGGATGGAGTGAGAGATCCGAATAGAAATCAAGCCTTCCTCAGAAGAGAAAGCAGCTCCCTTTCACAGTGAGATACACACTACAATCCTAGCCCTGATATATCCATATAGAAACTAAATCATTGTCCAGATAGGTCCTGCACCTACATAGAAAATGGTTTTATAGCAGAACGAATTGATAGCAGAAGTAATTGACAACAGAAGTAATTGATTACATAAGCAAATGACTACAGAAGTAATTAACTACAGAAAAAAATATCTACAGAAGGATTTAATAGATACGGATTTGATAACAGAAATAAGTGATAGCAGATGGAATTGGTAAAGAAAGATTTGATAACAGAAGGAGTTTCTAGAGAAAGATTTGATGGGAGAAGGATATGATTTCAGAGGGATTTGATAGCAGAAAGACGATAGAAGAATTTGATAGATGAAGGACTTGCTAAATAAAATAATTTTATATTTAAAAAAAACGATAACAGATGGATTATATAGCCAAAGGGCTTGATAACAGAAAGATGATTTAGCAGAAAGACACGATAACAGAAGGATTTGATAGCCGAAGGGTTTGATAACAGAAGGGCTTTGTTGCATAAATACACAGTAGCAGAAGAACTAGATAGATGAACGATATAAGACGGACTTGGCAGTAGAAGAACATGATGACAGGTGGACTTCATAGCAAAAGTACCATATTAGAAGGATTTGCAGCAGAAGGACATGCTGACAGAGGGACAATGATGGCAGAAGACAATGATAACATAAAGATGTGATAGCAGAAAGACATGATAGCATAAGGATTTTTATAACAGAATGGCGTGATAGCAAAGGGACAATAGCAGAAGAATGATAGCAGACGGATTTGGTAGCAGAAGGATGATAACAGAAGGGTTTTATAGTAGAAAGATATGATAACAGAAGGATGGTAGTCGATGGATTTGATTACAGAAGCGTTTGATAGCAGAAGCGTTTGAGAACAGAACGATTTGATAGCAGAAGGATTTGAGTGATTGAGGACGATAATAAATAGATTTGAAAGTAGATGGATGGTAGCAGAAGGATTTGCTAGAATGATTTGATAGCAGAAGGATTTGCTAGAATGATTTGATAGCAGAAGGATTTGATAGGAGAATAACATGATATAAGACGGATTTGATAGCGGAAGAACTTGATAACAAAATGTCTTGTCTGCAGAATGACTTGACAGAAGGAGGCTTGACAGCAGAATTATCTAATAACTCGGTTACTTACATTTAACATGAGTTTTTCATCCATCTGGTTTAAGTTACAGATACGGTGTAATGATGTTTTTTTACCCGCAAGTGTCACGCTTTTTTACCAGATACCTCTTCTGCCAGTACAGAACGGACTTCTTACAATACACAAACATGCATTCTACCTTAGTTCAGACATTGATTGATTCGTGAAAATGCAGTGATACGTTTTGAAGAAATTGTGTCAAATAATAAAAGGTAATTGCATAACAATTATGTACAATTTAGATACACATGATAACATTATTTAAATGCTATATAACAATATAATATGACGCTCGCTCATAGGAAATCTTCAATTGAAAACCCTAAAAATGTGATACAGTAAAAAGGTCACATGAAAGTAACACGCCGTCGGAATGAAGATACCTCTTCATGTAATAAGCCACAGCAGCTATTATGTAGGGTGGACAGTTCCCTTCCTTACTTTCTGTACTTTCCCCAGACCTGTTCTCTTTATACCGTGAAAACATAATGTGAAATAACATAAGATAACATACCATAACATAACATAACATAGTAACATAAATAATTTAACATATGCGTATGACACTGTTCTGATTCCTAAAAGTGATAAAGGCCTTCATGAATTAATTAATATAGTAGTGACAGAAAGTAAATAGAAAGGATTTTTCCTAACCATCAAGAGAACAGAAGAAATGGTTTTTTCAAAGAAACAAAATACCACAACTTGCACGATCAAAGTGAAAGATATAGTATTAAACCAGATCCACCATTTCAAGTATCTGGGTACATCCATTACAGCAGAGAGAAGAAGTTCAACAGAAATAAGAAGCAAAATAGTTAAGGCAAAAACAATATTAACTGACAATAATTTCACAACCAATCTATACGTGAAGCACTGTCTTGACCAATTTATTCATGGCTCGAATACAAGGGGTAGATGTTGATGATTTCTGACCATTAACAATATAAGACACATGTGCTAAATTGAGAATAATCATTCTAAAGTGTCGCAATTTATCTTTCCCATTATTTTCAATGGCTGCCGACACAAAGTATACACAAAGTGACCAGTGACAATCAAGCCAGAATTCAAATGGAGAACTTTAGAAGGATGACTCCTGATAAGCCGGCAAGATTGTATAATTGACGATAGACATTTCTGATATATGCCTGTCTCCCTTTGATTTGAAAATTAAACTTCATTCACATTAAAGACACATACTGCATCACTGATTGCCGTATAGACATTAAACAGTGTGTTGTCATCCAACACGCTCTTTATTGTCCCCTACGTGTTAAACGTAAACCTACTATTTTTCATGCAATAATGAATCTGTCCATATAGTTGATTTTATTGATCGGTGTGTCCAATATTTATGCTGTAATATTGATTTCACATATTACTGAAAAGTATATTATGTTACTTCCATTACCGTAATCTTTACACAATAAACCCCGCTGTAAACGACTTCGAAACCAAAAGGACATAATGGGCAACATAGATAGATATAAAAGCATTCACAGAGAGGGTGGTGAAATGGATTACCTGAACCACGATGTCTTATATACTATTAATAAAAGCAATGTTATGGTGGCGCTAATGGACAGCAAATTTCAAATATATACCAACATTTTATTTTTGGGAATTAATGTTTCAACCTTGGCATGAACAACCTTTCAGATTTTGACAATGAAATGATGTTCCTTTAATTTGGTTTGGACTTTTATTCTTTGCCACTGAGGCCTCCGTTTCAGTTAGGTGTAAACCTTCTCTTGCCTCTATCATAGACGGACATCTCTGTGACATTGATCCGTGAACAGGAACACTGTAGGGTATTATAGCCCAGAGACCAGCGTCGCCCAGCCGGTTCCTAACCGTTTGATCTGAAATTCGACGAGCTTTTGACATTAAGTGGACTGCGAAGGACGAAAATTCAAATCGAGTTCTGACGTTACGCAGCAGTATGAATCTGTCTTTGGCAGGAGTTGTGACTCTGGGTATTCCACTGCGCTGCCGGTCTGCCACTGAGCCAGTTTGTTGAAATCTTCTCCAAAGGTGACTAATGGTGTTTCTAACAACATTAAAGTGTCTGGCCATTACACTTTGTGATTGCCCAGCCTGTAAGCGTCATGTATCGTTGTTATGTAGTAAGATAGACTATATTTGCTTATTCAAATTTCAACTGAATTTATTCCAGGATCGCCAATCTTCTATAGACATTTAATAATATGGTCAGAGAAGTTTTGCGTTCATTGCGTTTAACGGCATTCTCATGAACCTGTCACGAGTTATTGCCAAAAATGGTGCTTTGACTTTTACATCATTCATGACCTCATTTATGAAGCGAGTACATTTCAGATAACCGCGAGAAGTTAATGACCACATAGACACAGTCGATAGGTTGAATGATGTCCAATCAGCGAATATCTTTTATAAAAATAACACCAAAACAGTTGCATTTCTTTTGTTTAACAAAATATAACTATATTAAAATGATGTCCGTGGTTAAGGGGGCATAGCTCACAGCATGGGGTACTAATTAAATTAATCGTAACTGAAGCTTACTCGTCAAGTTTCCGTGTGGAAAATATGACCACTTTCATCTTCTCAGGTATGCAGTAGGGAGCGCCTAAGGAAGGATGGTAGATGGGCTACAAACTTGTCACCTGTAAAATAAGTCATTGTCATTGCATGTACTGTCTATGTCTATTGTATTTGTCTTCTGTCAAATAGTCCCCATATATGACGAAATGGAGCAGGTAAGCAAACGTCGCATCTTTTTCTTTTTGTGACAGACTCCAACGTGGCTGGGAATGCAGGGTGTGTCATCACCGCAGATGAATCACTAGATCTGAAAGAAGAATGATGAACTGCCTGGCCCAGACATATATGCTGAGCTCAGGCATGACCTGACGATCTTTGGAATCTGCCACACCGAAATGCTTTCTTTCGGAGACTAAGCATGCATTATAAACTCCAGTAAACACCGCTAATAACCAGAAAACACAGTAAACACAATTATGCATTTGAGACATCAAACAATATACCAGTTAAGGTGTCACCTCGGTTATTCAACTGGAGAGAACATATGCTTTTATCAAAAATACAACGGACTGGCATTAACAACGTGCTCACCGCTAAAATATATTAGTTCACCATCATCATCATGTTGTTTGATTTGTATTTCTTAATACAAGAATGATATCTAACTATGAAATGTTTGACATTTTTTCAATCTCACTGATACAGAAATATGTGCATCATCGTTACATTGTTTATAAGTATCGCTGCACATCTGTCTCGTGTGTTAAATGGGACTGACAGGAGAGCAATGAATAGCGGCCCTGACACCTACAATACATATAGCATGGCGCGACTACAGAGGAAGGGAGTTTGGTTTATTGCATCACCCTATAATCTTCAACATTCTGAAACTTTCTTAAAACAAATACCTAGACTGTTATACCTGGTTCCGCCGAAGACGGATGTGTAGGGCCATTGGCGAAAATGCAACTGTGACACAACGCATTTCCATTCTCTGGACTATATCCTGCTGCAAATATAATAGGGCCATTGTCCTACTGCCATAGAGGTCCAGCAGGAGTTTGAGAATGAACGCTGAAGAAGAAGATACCTGTTTGGAATCAATAATGGGTATTAACTGCAGCAAAACTGTAATTCAACAGGTGAAACATGTAACAATGTAAAGAAGTTTTGCTAACCATTGGCAACACACACGGTATAACACATATATCGACGTTTTGTTAAAAAGAGTTTTATCATCTGTTTCATCTCTATCCTGCTAGTTGTCATTTAAACTCTTCCGGACTTTTGAATTAATAACATCAAGACATTCAATATGTGGAAGTGGACAGTGCCCTTTCTTACTCCTCGTATGTTATACTGTGTTCTTAATAAAGAATTTTTGGACGAAACGTCAATGTGGATTATCATGTGTGTTACCAGAGATGATCCATTTCATTACCATATTCCAAATTTCATCGGAGGGAATCAACTCTTTTATGTGCAGTATGTCTGGAAATTGCAGGAAAGTTGCGACAAATCTTCTCTTTGAAAACTACTGTCCAGCACGCCTATTGTACCCTATTGCCATATTAAGTCAACCGATCATGTGGAACTTACAGAAAATAGAAAACGTTCTTCATCAAAATTAATACTAGAGAAACTCTAATTTCCAGTTGAATGTAAACATCTAAGACTAATATACTTCGTGACATAGAGAACAGTAATGAGAAATGTGTACTCTCTTAGGTTTCTATCATCGGCAGATCATTGCTCAAGCTGCGTACTTAAATAACTCGCTCCTAAATCCAAATTGTAATAATTCCTAGCGGATCTGTACACAATGTACTTGTCTCAGCTTTGTAAAACAATTCTAAATCAGAGACATGGTTCGCCCGTATCGGGACTCGAACGGGGAGTAAAGAATAGCAACACTGTTTACCTTCCACGTATGTCGTAAAAGGCGACTAAGGAGGTTATGGGATGGAGTTGGCTGTCCCATCCCATATAGGGTCAATGACCCAATGCAATGCTGAAGTCGAATGTGTCAGGCCGAAAGGCGGAGATATCGCAGCAATGATGTAAACCATGACACAACGTATTCCGTTCTCCGGACTACATCCTGCTAATCCGCAAGAGTTTGAAAACGAACGCAGAAGAAGACGAAGAAGAAGATACATGGTTCACGGAGAATATTATCTATCTATCTTTCTATTGTCTTTTCCACAAATGCTGTTAAATGTCGTGTGAAGTTGAAATTTGTCTGTATTTGACCAACTGTGTGGCGCTTGCCATGATTAGGCAGGATTTTTAACAATCTATCTGATTGAATGTGATGTACTCACAAAATTAAGTAAAAAGTTAAGTCTTCCTTACTCACGCTAAAAGTGTATCGGCGTACGGTGTAAAAGCCGATATTTTTCCTTGACGAATGGTATCGAAACGAATGATTTGGTCAGCATCAGAACGATCGCCTTCTCTTTCTTAGAGGATATAGTACCCATTTTCCTAGGCATGGACTATCTAAGTGCCGTTTCACAGATATAGTCACATCCTAAGGGTCGTTTCACAATAACAAATAATCACATACTTATTCCCTATTAGTACCAGAGCGATGATGTGTGCCTCCTCACGTCCGGTTGTCAAATATTTCACTGATACCTATCTAGAAATGTGTATACATGGTTGCATTTAATTGTACACTTTTTAATCATGCACACACACACATATATATATATATATATATATATATACCCGGTATATACATATATATATACGTACATAAATACATACATAAACGCTTACATCGGTAAGCACATTGTCATCAGCATTGTGTAAAGTTCTCACATAATCGGTTGTAGGCACCGATGTGAGTACATTGTCAATCATGATTTCTTTCTCCATGTGATTGTCACAGATGATAGCGAGATTACCACTTTATGGAGGATACAACAAATAAAGAAGGTATAGTAAGAGAATAATGGAAGGAATACTTCAAAGTTCTTCAAAAACAATGTTGATGTGGGAATAGCAGAATACTCACACACATAAAGTTACACGAAATAATCAGAAGCAAAAATCCTGCAAATGAAACTAAGAATCCGCCGAAGACGAATGTTTCGGGATTGGCGCAATTAAAACGGCGACACAACGCATTTCTACTGTCGGGACTACATCCTGCTGGAAACATAGTAGGACCATTGTCCTGCTAAAAACGATATCCAGAATGAGTGGGAGTTTGAGAATGAAGACTGAAGAAGGGGAGGAAGAAGAACTATGCGAGAACACAAGAGAAACGAGATTAACAAGGACGCCAAAGTTGATAAAAAAAACTATTGCCATTCAGAGTTATCGTCATGAATTGTGTGATCTGATCGCATGAAACTATCAGGAACACAAGCAACATAAGTGTTTAATAAACTGGCAATGATATCATTGATTCCATATCAGATTATAAAGAAGGTAAATGTGATAGCAAACATTTTGGTGTTTCTCCCTTCTGAATCAAGTGAAAACTATATGTGAGAAAGACTATAAAGAGTGGCTAATACCTGCTGTATGATCACTACACCATTTTATTATTTAAGACAGTAAGAAATTGTAGGGATACACTATGTTTTAACTCCCTCACATCTGAGAGCATAGATCAGCAATATGGAATCACTATTGTTTTTGTAATCACATAAAAAACGTATTTGACAGACATGTTAGAAATGATATGAGAAATCGTAGGCACGAGTGTGGTACAGCGTTCAACTAATTGTCTCCATACACGATATTTATACAACAAGTACGATGCGCTGATAAATACGTTAAGGAATACATGTATGCACGCAGATAAACACATACAAGTATACAAGGATGTAGACAGATAAACACATCGCGGAATAAATAGATGTACACTGATAAACACATCAAGGAAAGCATGGATGTACTCAGATAAAGAAAATGGGGGTAGACATGGATTTAGACAGATAAACACTTCAATGAATACATGGATGTATGCAAATAAACAAATAGGGATACACATGGATGCACGCAGATAAACAAATTGGATACAAATAAATGTACGCAGATAAACACATATAGATACACATGGATATAGCCAAATAAACACGACAAGGAATACAAGGATGTACACAGATAAACAAATAGGATACACATGGCTATGGCTGTGCACAATTAAAACAGACAGAATATACAGGAATGTACGCATATAAAAACATCAAGAAATTCATGGATGTTTGCAGATAAACACATTATAGAATTCACAGATGGATGCAAATAAACGCAATTCAGAGAAGTAAAGCTCTGATAAACATTTTATGGAATACACGGATGTATGCAGATAAATACATCAAGGAATACATGGTTGTACAAAGATAAACACAGCAAGGAATACATGGACATACGTAAATAAACAGAAAAAAAAATACATCTAGGAATATATGTATGTACGCAGATAAAAAGAGCAAGAAATACATCTAGGAATATATGAATGTACGCAGATAAACAGAGCAAGAAATACATCTAGGAATATATGAATGTACGCAGATAAACAGAGCAAGAAATACATCTAGGAATATATGAATGTACGCAGATAAACAGAGCAAGAAATACATCTAGGAATATATGAATATACGCAGATAAACAGAGCAAGAAATACATCTAGGAATATATGAATGTACGCAGATAAACAGAGCAAGAAATACATCTAGGAATATATGAATATACGCAGATAAACAGAGCAAGAAATACATCTAGGAATATATGAATGTACGCAGATAAACAGAGCAAGAAATACATCTAGGAATATATGAATATACGCAGATAAACAGAGCAAGAAATACATCTAGGAATATATGAATGTACGCAGATAAACAGAGCAAGAAATACATCTAGGAATATATGAATGTACGCAGATAAACATTTCTAGAAATATATCTACGAATACATGGGTGTACTCAGAAAAACATAACGATGAATGCATTGATGTACTCAATTAAGAACATAAAGAAATACATTTATGTACACAGATAAAAGTCCGTCTCTGTGGCGGTGTGGCACAGTAATAAAGTCTGTGATGTCCAGGGTAACGACATCTATCCCCGTCACAGGAAACTGTGTATCCGTATCGTTCAGAAAGTAATGGCAAACTACTGGACGTATTTATATTACCAAGAAAATCAATACAGCGTAAAATGCTGGGTTGATGGCTACGTCCTGAATAGGATATGCGACCATTTTTTTAACACAGATAAACTTCAACGAGGAATACATGGATGTACGCATATAAGCACATTACACAATACATGAATTTACGTGGTAAAAGTATCCAGAAATACATGGATATAGACAAATAAACAAGGCAAGAAATGCATAGTTGTTAGCAGATCAATACATTAAGTAATACATAAATGTATGCAGACATAACACACCAACGAGTTTATAAATGGGCGCAGATAACCATGGTTAGGAATACAAGAATGTACGCCTATGAACATATCACGTAATGCGTGGATGTACGCAGATAAAAGCATCACATAATTCACAGGTGTACACAGGTAAACGCATCACAGAATTCACAGATGTACACAGATAAACGCATCTAGAGTAAATGAATGTACGCCGATAAACATAGGAAATACGTGAATGCACACAAATTTACAGCTCTGAATACTTAGATCTGCGCAGATAAGCGTACAAATAATGAATATGTACACCATTATTGTCTATTCATTACTGTATGTTCACGAAAGATCGCAAAGCGATGAGGACAGATCTGAAATACTCTGTTACAGCAAAACTCACCGTTTATCTTTCCAATAGCCAAACATTTACTTTTCAATAAATGGGTTTTTTTTTTTTTTTTTTATAATTTTGTATTGGGGAGGAGGGTAAAATATGTCGATTTATCATTTAAGGAGAAACTGAGGTCGGCCACAACATTTAATTGTTTTTAATTAATTGTAGTATGCGTGTGAACTCTGTAAAGCTCCACACCCCCCCCCACCCAAACACCCGCATCTGTTGGCGTAAACCCAGTATGTTAAACACCATGCTACTGTGCCTTTTTTAAGCTTCATAGTAATGTTTTTGTTTTGTTAATGTTGTGTTGTGATGTATATCGTTGTATGATGGGTCAAACATTTCAAACATATTTTGCTTTCATATTTGTTGCGTGTAAATATATTAATTTGTACACACGCGTGCTAGACTATGTGAACGGATCTCTATTAACAAAAAACCACCTCGATATTTGGTCTCACTTGCAGCAGAGAATCGATAACGCTAATGCAATGCTAAGAATCGCCATCATTGCGTACATCCGAGTAGCTAATTCATGCTGATTGCCAATACATGTCCGAGCCACACGTGGAGGGCCGGCTGAAAACGAGTGCCATTCTTCTAGCTAAGAACGATGAAAAGTCCACAGGAAACGGAGAGATCAGGCGACTGGCTGTGGCCTCGAGTGCGGTTTATTTCAAGTGGTCGTTACTCTTTAGAAAACTCCAGGAAAATCAGATCCTGGAAGTAAGTCGCCATGGGTTACAAGCTTGCATCAAGTCGGCCTTAAGAAAGAAAATAAAATCACGCAAGCTAACATTAACTTTTGTTCTTCCTTATTCAAAACTGCAAAGATGAGAGCTTCGCTAACCTTATTCTAATACCACAACTAAGAAATGTAATCAAAATCACAGACTTTAAAATCAACATAGCTGAAAAATAGGAGTGTGCAAGGAAATAATGCAAAATTACAAAATAAAAGCATAATTCCTAATATAATTGTACTTTCTCTTCTGCGTTCGTTCTCTAACATCTGCAGATTGGCAGAATGCAGTACAGAGAACGGAATGCGTAGTGTCATTGTTACAGATAGATATATGCGCCTTCAGCCACACAAATCCCACTTCAACATGGCTACTGAGTACTTTCACCTACTGTGGGTCGGAACAGCCACATCCACCCACAAACTTCCTTAATTGCCTCTTGTCTCGACCAAATGCGTGGTAAGTGAAAGTATTGATATTATTAGTTCCAATGTGAAGCATTGGCATCATACTGGCAATATTTGCATTTGAACAGAGATACAAATTTTAATTTGCAAGTTAGAGAAACCTTGCAGATCAATGTTCTTCCTCTTAAACACACAATTTCTCTCGTACTCACATGTGTCTAAAGGACACACTTACAATTTCTCTCGTACTCACATGTGTCCAAAGGACACACTTACAATTTCTCTCGTACTTACATGTGTCTCGTACTCACATGTGTCTCGTACTCACATGTGTCTCGTACTCACATGTGTCTCGTACGCACATGTGTCTTGTACTCACATGTGTCCAAAGGACACACTCTCTTATAAGATTATACAAAGATATTAGATGTCGTCGTGTCAGAACTATATTAACTAATATCTACAAAATGTTTGATAGGAACAGCTCTAATAAAACCAAATTTCACACGCCTTCGGTTTAAAAGATCGTCACTGGCTATAATAGGCATTTTTATTAATAATTTTATTAGATATGAAACATCAAATCTACACTCCTATTCATCATATTGTTCTGTTATCTTCAATGCACTGATTTAACGTAAATGGTTCTATAAATTTTTTTAAATTGCACGCTCAACCTGTTTACACCGACGGAGATATACTAAAATCCTTAGTGCGTATTTAGTTACTAGTTGCTGCAAATATGTCCTAATTACTGCACCATGATGATCAATCATAATTATTACTCCTTAATTTACCATGTTGCTGAAGATATATTCTAATTATTACTTTACAACTAGTCATGTTGCTGAAGATATATTCTAATTGTTACTTTACAACTAGTCATGTTGCTGAAGATATATTCTAATTATTACTTTACAACTAGTCATGTTGCTGAAGATATATTCTAATTATTACTTTCCAACTAGTCATGTTGCTGAAGATATATTCTAATTATTACTTTACAACTAGTCATGTTGCTGAAGATATATTCTAATTATTACTTTACAACTAGTCATGTTGCTGAAGATATATTCTAATTATTACTTTACAACTAGTCATGTTGCTGAAGATATATTCTAATTATTACTTTACAACTAGTCATGTTGCTGAAGATATATTCTAATTATTACTTTCCAACTAGTCATGTTGCTGAAGATATATTCTAATTATTACTTTCCAACTAGTCATGTTGCTGAAGATATATTCTAATTATTACTTTCCAACTAGTCATGTTGCTGAAGATATATTCTAATTATTACTTTCCAACTAGTCATGTTGCTGAAGATATATTCTAATTATTACTTCCCAACTAGTCATGTTGCTGAAGATATATTCTAATTATTACTTCCCAACTAGTCATGTTGCTGAAGATATATTCTAATTATTACTTTACAACTAGTCATGTTGCTGAAGATATATTCTAATTATTACTTTACAACTAGTCATGTTGCTGAAGATATATTCTAATTATTACTTTACAACTAGTCATGTTGCTGAAGATATATTCTAATTATTACTTTACAACTAGTCATGTTGCTGAAGATATATTCTAATTATTACTTTACAACTAGTCATGTTGCTGAAGATATATTCTAATTATTACTTTACAACTAGTCATGTTGCTGAAGATATATTCTAATTATTACTTTACAACTAGTCATGTTGCTGAAGATATATTCTAATTATTACTTTACAACTAGTCATGTTGCTGAAGATATATTCTAATTATTACTTTACAACTAGTCATGTTGCTGAAGATATATTCTAATTATTACTTTACAACTAGTCATGTTGCTGAAGATATATTCTAATTATTACTTTACAACTAGTCATGTTGCTGAAGATATATTCTAATTATTACTTTACAACTAGTCATGTTGCTGAAGATATATTCTAATTATTACTTTACAACTAGTCATGTTGCTGAAGATATATTCTAATTATTACTTTACAACTAGTCATGTTGCTGAAGATATATTCTAATTATTACTTTACAACTAGTCATGTTGCTGAAGATATATTCTAATTATTACTTTACAACTAGTCATGTTGCTGAAGATATATTCTAATTATTACTTTACAACTAGTCATGTTGCTGAAGATATATTCTAATTATTACTTTACAACTAGTCATGTTGCTGAAGATATATTCTAATTATTACTTTACAACTAGTCATGTTGCTGAAGATATATTCTAATTATTACTTTACAACTAGTCATGTTGCTGAAGATATATTCTAATTATTACTTTCCAACTAGTCATGTTGCTGAAGATATATTCTAATTATTACTTTACAACTAGTCATGTTGCTGAAGATATATTCTAATTATTACTTTCCAACTAGTCATGTTGCTGAAGATATATTCTAATTATTACTTTACAACTAGTCATGTTGCTGAAGATATATTCTAATTATTACTTTCCAACTAGTCATGTTGCTGAAGATATATTCTAATTATTACTTTCCAACTAGTCATGTTGCTGAAGATATATTCTAATTATTACTTTACAACTAGTCATGTTGCTGAAGATATATTCTAATTATTACTTTACAACTAGTCATGTTGCTGAAGATATATTCTAATTATTACTTTACAACTAGTCATGTTGCTGAAGATATATTCTAATTATTACTTTACAACTAGTCATGTTGCTGAAGATATATTCTAATTATTACTTTACAACTAGTCATGTTGCTGAAGATATATTCTAATTATTACTTTCCAACTAGTCATGTTGCTGAAGATATATTCTAATTATTACTTTACAACTAGTCATGTTGCTGAAGATATATTCTAATTATTACTTTACAACTAGTCATGTTGCTGAAGATATATTCTAATTATTACTTTACAACTAGTCATGTTGCTGAAGATATATTCTAATTATTACTTTACAACTAGTCATGTTGCTGAAGATATATTCTAATTATTACTTTCCAACTAGTCATGTTGCTGAAGATATATTCTAATTATTACTTTCCAACTAGTCATGTTGCTGAAGATATATTCTAATTATTACTTTCCAACTAGTCATGTTGCTGAAGATATATTCTAATTATTACTTTCCAACTAGTCATGTTGCTGAAGATATATTCTAATTATTACTTCCCAACTAGTCATGTTGCTGAAGATATATTCTAATTATTACTTCCCAACTAGTCATGTTGCTGAAGATATATTCTAATTATTACTTTACAACTAGTCATGTTGCTGAAGATATATTCTAATTATTACTTTACAACTAGTCATGTTGCTGAAGATATATTCTAATTATTACTTTACAACTAGTCATGTTGCTGAAGATATATTCTAATTATTACTTTACAACTAGTCATGTTGCTGAAGATATATTCTAATTATTACTTTACAACTAGTCATGTTGCTGAAGATATATTCTAATTATTACTTTACAACTAGTCATGTTGCTGAAGATATATTCTAATTATTACTTTACAACTAGTCATGTTGCTGAAGATATATTATAATTATTACTTTACAACTAGTCATGTTGCTGAAGATATATTCTAATTATTACTTTACAACTAGTCATGTTGCTGAAGATATATTCTAATTATTACTTTACAACTAGTCATGTTGCTGAAGATATATTCTAATTATTACTTTACAACTAGTCATGTTGCTGAAGATATATTCTAATTATTACTTTACAACTAGTCATGTTGCTGAAGATATATTCTAATTATTACTTTACAACTAGTCATGTTGCTGAAGATATATTCTAATTATTACTTTACAACTAGTCATGTTGCTGAAGATATATTCTAATTATTACTTTACAACTAGTCATGTTGCTGAAGATATATTCTAATTATTACTTTACAACTAGTCATGTTGCTGAAGATATATTCTAATTATTACTTTACAACTAGTCATGTTGCTGAAGATATATTCTAATTATTACTTTACAACTAGTCATGTTGCTGAAGATATATTCTAATTATTACTTTACAACTAGTCATGTTGCTGAAGATATATTCTAATTATTACTTTACAACTAGTCATGTTGCTGAAGATATATTCTAATTATTACTTTCCAACTAGTCATGTTGCTGAAGATATATTCTAATTATTACTTTACAACTAGTCATGTTGCTGAAGATATATTCTAATTATTACTTTCCAACTAGTCATGTTGCTGAAGATATATTCTAATTATTACTTTACAACTAGTCATGTTGCTGAAGATATATTCTAATTATTACTTTCCAACTAGTCATGTTGCTGAAGATATATTCTAATTATTACTTTACAACTAGTCATGTTGCTGAAGATATATTCTAATTATTACTTTACAACTAGTCATGTTGCTGAAGATATATTCTAATTATTACTTTACAACTAGTCATGTTGCTGAAGATATATTCTAATTATTACTTTACAACTAGTCATGTTGCTGAAGATATATTCTAATTATTACTTTACAACTAGTCATGTTGCTGAAGATATATTCTAATTATTACTTTACAACTAGTCATGTTGCTGAAGATATATTCTAATTATTACTTTACAACTAGTCATGTTGCTGAAGATATATTCTAATTATTACTTTACAACTAGTCATGTTGCTGAAGATATATTCTAATTATTACTTTACAACTAGTCATGTTGCTGAAGATATATTCTAATTATTACTTTACAACTAGTCATGTTGCTGAAGATATATTCTAATTATTACTTTACAACTAGTCATGTTGCTGAAGATATATTCTAATTATTACTTTCCAACTAGTCATGTTGCTGAAGATATATTCTAATTATTACTTTACAACTAGTCATGTTGCTGAAGATATATTCTAATTATTACTCCTTAATTTACCATGTTGCTGAAGATATATTCTAATTATTACTCCTTAATTTACCATGTTGCTGAAGATATATTCTAATTATTACTTTACAACTAGTCATGTTGCTGAAGATATATTCTAATTATTACTTTACAACTAGTCATGTTGCTGAAGATATATTCTAATTATTACTTTACAACTAGTCATGTTGCTGAAGATATATTCTAATTATTACTCCTTAATTTACCATGTTGCTGAAGATATATTCTAATTATTACTTTCCAACTAGTCATGTTGCTGAAGATATATTCTAATTATTACTTTACAACTAGTCATGTTGCTGAAGATATATTCTAATTATTACTTTACAACTAGTCATGTTGCTGAAGATATATTCTAATTATTACTTTACAACTAGTCATGTTGCTGAAGATATATTCTAATTATTACTTTCCAACTAGTCATGTTGCTGAAGATATATTCTAATTATTACTTTACAACTAGTCATGTTGCTGAAGATATATTCTAATTATTACTTTACAACTAGTCATGTTGCTGAAGATATATTCTAATTATTACTTTACAACTAGTCATGTTGCTGAAGATATATTCTAATTATTACTTTACAACTAGTCATGTTGCTGAAGATATATTCTAATTATTACTTTACAACTAGTCATGTTGCTGAAGATATATTCTAATTATTACTTTACAACTAGTCATGTTGCTGAAGATATATTCTAATTATTACTTCCCAACTAGTCATGTTGCTGAAGATATATTCTAATTATTACTTTACAACTAGTCATGTTGCTGAAGATATATTCTAATTATTACTTTACAACTAGTCATGTTGCTGAAGATATATTCTAATTATTACTTTACAACTAGTCATGTTGCTGAAGATATATTCTAATTATTACTTTACAACTAGTCATGTTGCTGAAGATATATTCTAATTATTACTTTACAACTAGTCATGTTGCTGAAGATATATTCTAATTATTACTTCCCAACTAGTCATGTTGCTGAAGATATATTCTAATTATTACTTTACAACTAGTCATGTTGCTGAAGATATATTCTAATTATTACTTTCCAACTAGTCATGTTGCTGAAGATATATTCTAATTATTACTTTACAACTAGTCATGTTGCTGAAGATATATTCTAATTATTACTTTCCAACTAGTCATGTTGCTGAAGATATATTCTAATTATTACTTCCCAACTAGTCGAAGATGTTTCTGAAGATATATTCTAATTATTACTTTACAACTAGTCATGTTGCTGAAGATATATTCTAATTATTACTCCTTAATTTACCATGTTGCTGAAGATATATTCTAATTATTACTTTACAACTAGTCATGTTGCTGAAGATATATTCTAATTATTACTTTACAACTAGTCATGTTGCTGAAGATATATTCTAATTATTACTTTACAACTAGTCATGTTGCTGAAGATATATTCTAATTATTACTCCTTAATTTACCATGTTGCTGAAGATATATTCTAATTATTACTTTCCAACTAGTCATGTTGCTGAAGATATATTCTAATTATTACTTTACAACTAGTCATGTTGCTGAAGATATATTCTAATTATTACTTTACAACTAGTCATGTTGCTGAAGATATATTCTAATTATTACTTTACAACTAGTCATGTTGCTGAAGATATATTCTAATTATTACTTTCCAACTAGTCATGTTGCTGAAGATATATTCTAATTATTACTTTACAACTAGTCATGTTGCTGAAGATATATTCTAATTATTACTTTACAACTAGTCATGTTGCTGAAGATATATTCTAATTATTACTTTACAACTAGTCATGTTGCTGAAGATATATTCTAATTATTACTTTCCAACTAGTCATGTTGCTGAAGATATATTCTAATTATTACTTTACAACTAGTCATGTTGCTGAAGATATATTCTAATTATTACTTTACAACTAGTCATGTTGCTGAAGATATATTCTAATTATTACTTCCCAACTAGTCATGTTGCTGAAGATATATTCTAATTATTACTTTACAACTAGTCATGTTGCTGAAGATATATTCTAATTATTACTTTACAACTAGTCATGTTGCTGAAGATATATTCTAATTATTACTTTACAACTAGTCATGTTGCTGAAGATATATTCTAATTATTACTTTACAACTAGTCATGTTGCTGAAGATATATTCTAATTATTACTTTACAACTAGTCATGTTGCTGAAGATATATTCTAATTATTACTTCCCAACTAGTCATGTTGCTGAAGATATATTCTAATTATTACTTTACAACTAGTCATGTTGCTGAAGATATATTCTAATTATTACTTTCCAACTAGTCATGTTGCTGAAGATATATTCTAATTATTACTTTACAACTAGTCATGTTGCTGAAGATATATTCTAATTATTACTTTCCAACTAGTCATGTTGCTGAAGATATATTCTAATTATTACTTCCCAACTAGTCGAAGATGTTTCTGAAGATATATTCTAATTATTACTTTACAACTAGTCATGTTGCTGAAGATATATTCTAATTATTACTTCCCAACTAGTCGAAGATGTTTCTGAAGATATATTCTAATTATTACTTTCCAACTAGTCATGTTGCTGAAGATATATTCTAATTATTACTTCCCAACTAGTCATGTTGCTGAAGATATATTCTAATTATTACTTCCCAACTAGTCATGTTGCTGAAGATATATTCTAATTATTACTTTACTACTAGTCATGTTGCTGAAGATATATTCTAATTATTACTTTCCAACTAGTCATGTTGCTGAAGATATATTCTAATTATTACTTTACAACTAGTCATGTTGCTGAAGATATATTCTAATTATTACTTTACAACTAGTCATGTTGCTGAAGATATATTCTAATTATTACTTTACAACTAGTCATGTTGCTGAAGATATATTCTAATTATTACTTTACAACTAGTCATGTTGCTGAAGATATATTCTAATTATTACTTCCCAACTAGTCATGTTGCTGAAGATATATTCTAATTATTACTTTACAACTAGTCATGTTGCTGAAGATATATTCTAATTATTACTTTCCAACTAGTCATGTTGCTGAAGATATATTCTAATTATTACTTTCCAACTAGTCATGTTGCTGAAGATATATTCTAATTATTACTTCCCAACTAGTCGAAGATGTTTCTGAAGATATATTCTAATTATTACTTTACAACTAGTCATGTTGCTGAAGATATATTCTAATTATTACTTCCCAACTAGTCGAAGATGTTTCTGAAGATATATTCTAATTATTACTTTCCAACTAGTCATGTTGCTGAAGATATATTCTAATTATTACTTCCCAACTAGTCGAAGATGTTTCTGAAGATATATTATAATTATTACTTCCCAACTAGTCGAAGATGTTTCTGAAGATATATTATAATTATTACTTTCCAACTAGTCGAAGATGTTTCTAAAGATATATTATAATTATTACTTTCCAACTAAGCATTGTGTTGAAGATATATTCTTCTTATTACTTCCCAAAAAATGATGTTACTGAATAGATTTTCTAAGTATTACTCTCCAACTAATCATGTTTCTGAAAAGATCTTGAAATTATTACTCTTCAACTAATGTTGTTGCTGGACATATATTCTAAATATTACTTTCCAACTAATCATTCGGTTGACGATATCTCAAGAAAATATTATTCACAACTAATGCTTTTCTGAAAACATTTTTTGATAATTATTTTTCATCAATCACTGTTATTGCTGAAATGATCTTCGATAATAGATAATAATTATGTTTTGTAATAATTTTTTTTACATTTTAAGTGCGTGATTAACAAACATGTATTATCGTTTCTAAGATGTGTTTGTTGAACAAGTTTCTAATTATAACTCCCCAACTAAAAAGATGGAAAGAATACGTTTCTGAATTACTAAATACAACACCAAGCAATAATACAGCAAAAGAAACCATAAAGAGTTGTAATGAACAAGAGCCAAATATTCTCATAGAGGAAATTGCCGAGGTCATAAAAAAGGCAAAAAAATAACAAAGCTCCAGGGATAGATAACATACCACTAGAAATTATAAGAGCAGCAGGAGAAACAGGATTATATTGGCTACACAGAATTTTTAACACAGCGTGGAGGCAACAGAAGACACCAACAGACTGGAGAAAAGCTATCATAGTGCCAATATGGAAAAGGAAAGGCAGCAAAAGAGACTGTAACCAGTACAGGGGAATTTCCTTGTTAAGCCATACAGGAAAACTATATGCAAAAATAGTAGAGAAGACTGAGACCTGTAATAGAACAACAACTTAGCAATACACAAATGGGTTTTAGAAGAAACAGAGGATGTACTGATGCA
Source organism: Meghimatium bilineatum (assembly GCA_034231615.1). Lineage (NCBI taxonomy): Eukaryota > Metazoa > Mollusca > Gastropoda > Stylommatophora > Philomycidae > Meghimatium > Meghimatium bilineatum. The sequence goes on from CM067298.1 coordinate 54,400,754, forward strand.
ATATTTATTCTGAAACAGTTGGCAGAGAAGTCAATATAATACAACCAAAATTTATACATATCCTTCATAGATCAAGAGAAAGCATTTGACCGAGTAAACAAAGAAAAACTATGGGAAACATAAAAAATTTATGGAGTATGCCAACATTTAATTAACGTTTGTAGAAGTCTCTATAGCAACAGCAGTTGCACTATAAGAACAGCTGCAGGCTACACAGAGGACTTTGTGATTAGCACAGGAGTAAAGCAGGTATGTGTATTATCCCCACTACTTTTTATTACATACATGGACCATATAAACAAAACAGCAAATTCTAATGAAGCAAATGGACTGCTTTTTGCAGATGACCAGGTTTTATTCCACAACAGCATTAAAAACCTGCAAGACCACCTAAACACAATAGACACAGCAGGCAAGCAATTTGGAATGAAAATCAACATAGACAAAACAGAAGTAATGAATACTGCAAGAGAAAAGGAGAACATCAACATACAGATAAATAATAAACAACTAAAACAAGTAGATGAATTCAAATTTCTGGGCAGCACATTGAGATATGACAACAAACAAGAAGCAGAAATAAACGCAAGATGTAATATGGCCTGTCAGATCATTGGTCAATTAACACCTTTACTAAGAAACAAAGATATTACACTAGAAACAAAGAAAGCGCTTTTCAACACCATTTTCTTACCAACATTGTGTTATCAGTGTCAAACGTGGACATTAGATTCTAGAACAATACATAAGATTAACACCACTGAAATGAAATGTGTGAGACATATGATTAGAGTTAGCTTGAGAGAGAAAATCAGGAATGAAGCACTAAGGAAACAATTCGGGATCAAACCAACAATAGAATACATACAGAAACAACAAGTTAAATGGTACGGCCACATAACCAGACAGAAAGAGCAAAGTATTATCCAAAAAACACTTAACAAACGATATGAAAACAGGAGACATATTGGACGCCCTCGTAAAAGGTGGATATATAATGTATTAGAGACACTCGGAAATATAACAGCAAAGGAGGCAAATAGAAGGGCAAAAGACCGTACACTCACTCTCCCCTCAACAGCGAAAGGTACATGAGGACAGAAAGAAGAAGAAGAAGAACTATTAGATTTACTGAAAATGTCTGCTAATTAATATTTCTCTCTAGTTAAACCTGTTTCAATGCACATCTTCTAATGATAGTTTCTCAACAAATCATATTACTGAACACATCTTCTAATGATAGTTTCTCAACAAATCATATTACTGAACACACCTTCTAATGATAGTTTCTCAACAAATCATAGTGATTAGCAGATCTTCTTAAATATGTCTCCAGCTTCGACATATCTACTCGCCCAGAAGCGCCCAGTGTTCAGAGAATCCATAAAGAAGACCATGTCTTGAAAAGAATGTGTCACATGATGATGATGACAGATCTCATTATGATTATTTCCCAACAAATCATATTGCTGAACAGATATTCTAATTATTATTTCCAATATATCAGTTTGCTGAAAAGATCTTCGTCTTCGTTCGTTTTCAAGTAATTAGCTTGAAATTGTGTGTATTTCGAGGCAAAGAGCCTGATGTACATTTACCTCCAAGTTTTACAGAAAAGTTGTGTTATCTTTGCTTTGCGGACCAGCACATCCAATTTCTGCATACATATATTGTATAATTATTACTCCCCAGCTATTAGATATGCTGAACAGATCTCATAATTAATATAATCCAACAAACTATGCTAATTATAACATAATTATTACTCCACAAATAACCAGTATTATATCTCTTACAAATAATCAAAATGTTGGAAGAATTTGTGTAGATAATTCAACAAATGGTCGTACCGCCCACCATACATCCATAATTTTCAGCTACAAATCTTAAGCAAATGTTAGACAAATCTCTAGAATTTATTGCATTCTTTACTTCCATGATCTCTCATAGATTAGCATTAAGTTAATAACCAAACAAATCCTAATATTCCTGGATGTCTACATGATTCCAGAACAAATGTTCATCCTTGTCAAGAGATTGCACTGAACAGTATTATGCCTGCTAATAGCCATTTCTACGTGCAATATGCATCTTCGTGTCTCCAATAATATGAACAGTGATAACCAATATAATTGTAAATGTTGATGCATTTCTAGACACTAGCGAATCATCTACGAGACTTCACTGCGGATGGAATCACCGGAGCGAAAATTTAGCAAACCTTAAAGCCCCTACAACATTAGAATTTCTCCATATCTTCTTCAGTGACTCGTCGTTGTGTGATTCAGAGATAGGATGTTTTACTTCTGCTGTCTGCCAGAATAATGTCATGAATGGCATTTCTTCAGTGCCCCGGAAGTGAACCCAATTACTTATCCGTTCAGAGATTGTAAATCCGGAGAGAGGAGGCAGAGGTCTCCAAGAAAAGGGAAGGAGGGCAATCTCACTTCATGACAAGACTAAACCATTTCCTTCATTCCTTTTAAAGTAGTCGATCTTTTTTTTTTTTAAATACGCACTCGTTGTTCAAGTAATCTAATGCGTATTATACAAGAAGCTAATCTATGAATATTTATAGGGCGTTTTTGCTCTTGTTAAGATAGCATAGCAATCTTATAATAATGAAAGAGATTCGCCCACAGGCTATCATTTCCGAAGTAGAACTGTTTTCATCATCCAACAAAGACACCTCCAAAATCGAAATTGTGTACCTTCAATTCAAAATAGGATCATATGTTTTGTTCTGTATGTCATTGTTGTTGTTTTTTCTTTAATTTACGCATAACGCAATATGAAGATACATAAGTACTCAGTCTGATGAAGTTGACGTCGAAGGAAACTGAAATAGCTCAGTTTGGATAGGTTTATACTGAAGATACAATGTCCCCAGGCTCAATTCCGGGTTTCGACAATACATTCACGACGACTGCCATGTTTGTTGGGCATCTCACTAGAGTAGTGGTAAACCTTGAAATCTCCCTGGCGTGGTGGTATACATTGAAATCTCCCTAGCTTCTTGATTAAACCTTGAGATCTCCCTATCGTAGTAGTTAAACCTCTTGTGCGCAGGAGGTAGTGCGGTCTCACAATATCGGTCTGACGTCTGTTTACAATTAGTTTTTCCAAGATAACTGCGAGGTATCGCTTAAATTTATAGCTACAACGTGCAAGATTCGTTGATAGGTGCGGAGTAAATATGTGCATTTACATATACATTAAAGGCAGTCTTCTCTAACCCGTTTCATACATAGGCAATATTGATCGGGTGGTCAGAGAAATTCATGAACTGAGATTATCAAGAACAAGATACGACTTATACACACTTGACCGTACCGCGGTCAACAGTTCACAATGAAGAGTTATATAAGGTGACGTATTCCCCACATCATCCATATGATCCTAAAGATGTATGGTGTATACTACCACTACTATTACAATTACTATTCCTACTACTACTACTACTACTACTACTACTACTACTACTACTACTACCACTACTACTACTGTGTACTCAATTGTATATGAACGCCGCAAACCCTCATCGTGTCTGTGAAATGCATGATGCATCCCATCATTCGATGCATATTTGATTTTAGAAATGGAGACATAACACTATAACGCCTAATTAGAACATTAGAGTTGCGAAAACAAACTTTCTAATCGTTCATATTCATTTTCTGGTTGTAGTCGATATAGAGACAGCTCAGTGATAGCGAAGTGGTACAGAGCGCGTCTGTGACGGCAAAGGTACCGAGTTCGATCCTCACCACAGGCAACTGTGCATCGGGACCGTTCGGAAAGCAATGGATAGGATAGGATATGCTACCAATTTTTTTTCAGTGATAGCTTGTTGTTTCACTAGTTCAGTTCGTCCAGGTTTAATTTTAAGTTCTGCTAGAAAAGGTTTGACCACGGCTGTTACCATGACACCTCAGGCTCAGAAAATGCAAAACGTATCTGGGAGAGTGGGAATTGAAGATGAAATGACCGATAGGAATTAAGAATGCTATAAAACTGTACAACAATAGTACTTACGTAGAACACAGATTGGATGAGTTTTACTATCAAATCAAGACACAGAGACTATCGGACTATAGAGTATTGGTACGAAAAATAAAAATAACAGTATACACGACATTTTTATTGTACTACTGTTTGTTTGTTTGTTTGTAATTTTATTGACAAGAATTACGACAAACATAGTTTTGTATACTTTTGTGGAATGTGGAAATTTCTACGAGAGCATTATTTCATACAATGAAGACTCCAGTAGTCAGAGATGCGCAATACTTTACGCATTCTACTCAAAGGATGTTCAACACAATTGTGCTTATGAAATTTTGTGGGTCTAGCACAAGAAAAACGGATCGCATTATGAATAATATCTATTAGGTTTTGCTGCCACATGGTTATTCGTTCCATTGGTCATTCAAGAGTCATTAGACCCTCCACATTCGTCATTGTACTACTTTATTATGAAAGAAACATGTATACTATCACGTCAGTATTGCATAATTTCACCAGAACGTCATAACATCTTTCTTGAACATATAATCTAGCATGCATTACCCGATCCCCAGACATTAATAACTATTAGTGGTTGATTGGTTGTTTATTTCATTGCTTTTTGATGCAGCGGTCCATGGGTTCATCCTCTTTGGCCCACACGATTCGCGATAGACCACTTTGTATCTTGTGTTATGCCGATGGTATCGATCTATTGACTGATTCCAAATCTGAATTCGATGAGTTCAAATCAATGTTGGAAGAAACTAGTCGTAAATATGCCATGGAAATTAGAATTTATAAAAGCAAGATATTGGTGGCTATTGAAACCAAGCAAGATCCTACGAACATCTGATTAACGATCACAAACATGAGGAAGTTACCACCTTCAAATTTCTCGTGTTTCGAATATTTTATTATGGCAACTCGGGAAGTGAGATTAAACTAAGACTAGAGATGGCGATGACTGACATGACAAGGTTGAATATGATATGGAAACGTAAGTCAGTATTACAGTAAAGATTAATATGTTCAAATCGCGAGTGCTAAGTATACTTTTGTATGGATGTGAAAGTTGGACACTCAATGCAGACAAAGACAGAAGGATTCAGGCTTTTGAAAGTAAGTGCTACAAATATTTATTAAAAAGTATCTATACAGAACACAACACAAATATATTTGTCCGGTAGGAAATAAATGAAATTGCAGGATATCAAGAGCCACTTTTGGCAGTGGTGAAAAGGCGTAAACTTGTTGATTTGGACATGTAACATGACACGATGCGCTTTCTAAAATTTATTTTCCTAGGAACAGTCGAGGGAGGAAGAAGAGATGAGGAAATCGAAAATCGTGGATTACTAACATCAAGGAATGATTTGGGCATGATTTTTCTACACTCCTCCGAATGGCTGAGGATAGAGAATGTGGAAAGCTTTTGTTCTGATGTATCATGTGTGGCAACATTACGACACTACTGGGTTATGGCTCTTATTATTATTATTATTATTATATGCACGTTACCTCTCACAAGGCAGCAAAAAGATACATGACACTACTATCAAACAGAATCTATAACTTTTAAGATTAGCAAACATTCTATTATAGATCTCTAAACAGAACATACGTTTATGTTAGACATTGCGACCAAATATGAAATCTTCGGTCTTGATTACACAAAGCTAATGGCTTGAGCACTTTACAACAGAGCTTCCGTGCTGCAAAAGATATAATCAATCATCAAAAATTTGCTTTTATAATTCATCTACTCTGGAAAAAATAAGTTTTTTATAGAAGTTAGGCTTTCTATATATGTTTATATTTACTGTTCTAGAGAGATATGGTTAATGAGAACATATGCCAATACTACAAATCATAGGGCGCAGATTGTAGCTTCAAATGGCATTGTATACAAACTGAACAAATAATGAAATGAGAACCATATGAAATTATTTAAAATTATTGTACAATTTACTCAAGCGTTAAATCGTCATGGACATTCAAGCGTATCGTTCAGATGGACTTCGTCTGTTCCAGAAAGCAGCACAACTGAGCTGGAAGCCGATTTATTCTGAACAGAATATGGCGGCAGACCGGAGGCTTTGCTAGAATCAATACTCATTTCCTGTCACTCAAGCGACTGTCTCCACAACCGGCAGCAGATCTCTTTATAAAGTCGATCGTTTGTTCAGCAACCACATTCCATACACTATACATGTGGATATAAATGTCCAATGTCGTTCTAACTCTATTCTCGACATTTAGAAAATATTAGCCAATATTCACAGTCAGTATTACACTTTAACTTGAAGACTCACATACCTATCAAACAGTGCATAGTGTTTTCTTGGTACTTATATTTATTTATGTGAACTCCTTTTATCTGGGATATTATTATTGTTATTATTATTATTATTATTATTATTATTCCTCCTTCGTTCTCAAACTCCTTCAGGTTAGCAGGATATGGTCCAGAGAATGGAACGTTGTGTGTCGTGTTTTGTAGCTTGACTGTGATATATTATGCCTTTCAACTTGACACATTCGACGTAAACTTGTCCTCTTGGTCAAATTGACCATCTATAATATGGGACAGCAATCTACCCCCCCCCCAACTGCCCACACATGCTTAGTCATCTCTTACTGCATGCATAGCATGTGAAAGTACCGCTATTCTTTGTTCCCCTATCTGACTCCGGCAGCACTTGGTATATACACTGTCACTTTTAATTGTGATGTGTTTTCCATAGGCGAAAAAAACTACAGAAAGACTAAGGGTAAGGTTTTTTTCCAGCACGAGTCATTTATCAAATGTTGGCTCTTGCGAGCTTTTTTGTGTCTTCCCTTTTCCAGATTTAGTACGTGTGCAAAACACATGATAGCTCAGAAATACACAATGAACACACAGACTATCTAATTTTTTGGTAGGGCTATGAACAAATATAGTTATCGGTTAGGGATCGAATGCCCACAATTTCCGACCCTTTTACCAAAACCTGTCTTTTCGATAGTTTCAATATTTAGAGAAGCGTTCATCGAAATTAGATACATTTTTAAAGGTGACGATGTATTAATGAGATAAAAACATTCAGGAAAAAAATACATTTTATTGTCTAATAAGCTTTTAACAATAACACAAATGTATAACTTCAAACGAACAGAAATAATGATCGTAATTTTTGAACTTAAATAGTTTTATTAATCAAATATTAAAACAAATTGTATTTTTATTTACTTAGTTAAATTTGAATATAATGAGATCGTAAAAAGAAAAATGTATAATCTTTGATCGCTAAATTGTGAGCGAAAATGGTTGAAAAAGTAACCTGTTGAGGAGAATACCTGCTCAGACTCCACATTTTAGCTTAATCTTATCTGGAAATATATCATTATAACAACAACTGTCAATTAACTGTCAATATACTTAGTTTGTTTATTTAAATCGAATTGTTTTGACGAGTAGAACTTTTTATATTGTTTGAATTGTCATGTAATGATTGGCTAGGTAAGGCACAGAAACACTGGATCATTCAGCCTGGGACATAATAGTTCGAGTATGATTATGTTTCAAAAAGAAAATCAATTATAAAGTGAATTATTTATATTTTTTAATCACAAAATAGAAGTAACATTTATTTGTGTCTTCAACTTAAGGGATTTGATTATCAAAATACAGATTTAGTCACAGTTTTCAGTATGTAGGTAATTTAGCATAAATAAAGCAAATCAAGCAATCAAACATTTTTGTTCTAAAAATTTTACCCCGTGATTCGATTACAATGTGTTATTTTTTCCATATATTTCATGTTACATATAAACTGTTACTGTACGTCAAAATTCGATTTTTTTCGACTATATCTATTTTCTGTTTCTTCGTTCTCAAACTCCTGAAGATTAGCAGTATGTAGTCCAAACAACACAATGCGTGCGTTGTATCATAGTTGACAGCATTGCCGCGATATCTGCGCCTTGTTGGCTAACAAATCTGAATTCAGCAAGGTTTTATGTCACTTTGACCCCATATGGAGTGGGGCAGCAAACTCCACCCTATAATCTCCGTAATCGCCTCCTACGACATACATGGAAGGCAAATAGTGTTCCTCTTCTGTGCTCCCCTCTCGAACCACAGAAACATACATTATCTATTTATCATAATATCACAACGTTTAACGTACCAATCGTGTACATCCACTTTGCGACTCACGTCACTGGACACTTACATACTAGACACACTCTATATAAATGCAAAACTAATCACAACGCATTCTACTTTACAAATGAAACAGAAAACACATATCTAGTCCGAAAGTTCGCACATCACATACATTATTCGCATGTTTTGCTTTAAATACGACATGGAAAGTTACCACTGGAAACTAAGAAAAGCGATTTATATTTTTTTTAAATAACATACTGAAAATTTAGAAAATTCCGGTATTTATATATTCAATCCCGGTATTTTGAAGCGTCAGTTTTTAGTATTTTCCAGAGCCGAGATCCCGGTTTACGACCCCTACTAGCAGTATAAAAGACAGTTTCAACCATAAGAACGTTATCAAGAAAATATAAGACAAACAGTGAACAAATAGAGGAAATAATGGCACTACCACAAATGCATCAGACTGCACACATTTACCAGCAAAGGCATCCAAGGAAACAATAACATACGTATAGTCGCAGAGACTCACATTAAAAATATGCACAATGATAGTGAATTACAGAAACTGTCTAAAATAAATACAATGATTATTCACCATGAGTGACAACACAAACAAGGCTACCACCACACACACAGCTAAATAAATTATTGATTTAAGACCAAACAAATCATTTACTAACTGTAATATATAACGATTTTCAATGGCGTACCTAGCTCTATCATCAATGGATCACGATTTTATTGCAGTTACCTGAATGTCGTGGGCACTACGATAAACAGCGATATTAAAATGCATCACGAAATGTATAAATGACCAGTGATTAATGACAAGAAAATATTGGCAGAAACGATCACTTATTTCTTTTGACAGCTAAATTGATTTAGTTACACAACTGACTTTTCCCACCCACCCCCCTTCCGCCACGTATTATCGTGTACCAGATGTTTGTAGGTGCCCGTCTTCATCAGTTGTGTTTTATATGTACAGAGAATGTTAGTAATGGATGGGTTTGATGGTAAAGTTTCCACAGATCTTTTACTGCATAAGACTAACACAACACACTAAACCACGCATACATTGGACGTCTGACCCAAAATGTTGTTATTAAAATAAAACACAGAGACAGTTTTGCATATGAACACATCACCATTAACACATCACATTCCAAGAAAACAATCATTTATGCATGAATTATGATCATGTACGTGTACTCAAGTGCTTAGTTTTCTTCCACAGGTGACTATACTTTTATTTGAGGATGATGATGATGAAATATTCCCTTTAGCTTTGAGCAGATAGTTCTTGACAGTCTATATGTTTTCAGACAAAAGCATGGGTTCTTTTCTGATGTATACCTCAGGTGACACTAGGACTTAACGCAGATGATATCTCAAAGGCGTGGTTGTGTAAGGGAAGTTTGTGAATGCATGTTAGTCCCAGAAGAAAGACATTCCAGTGCGCCTGTATCGCAGGATTACACCATCGTGTGAGGAGTACGGCATACCAGTACATTATCTGGGCCAAATATCTTATATTTTTTCTGTCATATTTTTTTATCCACATGCTGTATCATTCCCAGAAAAGAATGTAGCATCTAACATTCCTAGAAACGCATGTATCATCTAACATTCACGAAAAAGCATGTAGCATCTAACATTCCTAGAAAATCATGTAGCATCTAACATTCCCAGAAAAGCATGTATCATCTAACATTCCCGAAAAAGCATGTATCATCTAACATTCCCAGAAAAGCATGTATCATCTAACATTCCCGAAAAAGCATGTAGCATCTAACATTCTCAGAAAATCATGTAGCATCTAACATTCCTAGAAAATCATGTCGCATCTAACATTCCCGGAAAAGCATGTAGCATCTAACATTCTCAGAAAATCAAGTAGCATCTAACATTCCCAGAAAAGTTTGTAGCATCTAACATTCCCGGAAAAGCATGTAGCATCTAACATTCCAGGAAAAGCAGGATTCTGCCATTAAAGGACAAAGGCAAAATGTCCGCTAGCGTGCATCTCTTCTTCCTCTACAGTTATTATTTGATAGAAGACACACATAAGAAATTGAGACAAAATATGACAGTGATGATTTTTTAACAGGTGACAGGTTGTCAGCTTATCGCCCAACTGTCTTTAGTCGCCTCCTACGACATGCATGGAATAGAAGTCAGTTGTCCTATAATTTGTACCATGAACTACAATACAGGCCCATAAAGACACGATATAGTTGACGGTACTATGACTACAGTCCAACACCCGCTTTTGTTCTTGTTCACCATTAGTGCCTACCTACGTATTGTGTCAATTGATCTAAATATTATATCAATAAATAGTCAATAATTAATTGAAATATTACTTTTTTCGGGTTAGGGATTAGGATTAGTTATGCAAATCCTTATTTTTTTGTTTTACATAACTAATCCTAACTCTAACTCTACATATACATATGTTTAAATTAATAAATGATAAACATACACTGATAAATATAGGAAAGGCAAATAATCACACATGTTCTCACTAATTGTCGCAACGGGGGTTGAAATGCGATCATAGTACCTAGTTGAGTGAGTCAAGGATACAATTAATTATTAGTTAGGGACAGAGCTTGCTCGTGTGCAAACATAGCAAGAAAGGGAACTGACCACAACACTTAATAGTTATCTTCATTACTGACGGCATATTTCCACTATTGGAAACTACTATCGAAACACTCTATTTTTGGGGCAAAACTGCCAAAAACTGCATGTTTCCCGTTAGGGAGTTATGGGGAAGAATTGTGTGGTTGTGTGATAAAGGCCTCATATTCTTGCTGTCGCCGCGTCATCATATTCTTGCTGTCGCCGCGTCATCATATTCTTGCTGTCGCCGCGTCATGTATGGGATGAATTGTTTAATTTACTCTTTAACAAGAACAAACCCTTTGTATTTATAGGAAACGGCTAATCACTTCGTTTTTCATGAATAATTGAAGATTTGTTAGATAGAGGTGGGGGAATTACATTAAGGGAAGTGGGGTTTACACTTTTTTGCTTGAAGTGAAGTGGGTTTTACACTTGTTTTGCTTGAAGGGAAGTGGGGTTTACACTTATTTTGCTGGTTGGTCTTTGCAAAACCATATTTTCTAATTTCATAGAAAAGGTAGATTGGTTTATATACCCCATACCACTTTATCTAGTGACTTAGTAAAATAAAAATACAATACGCAAAAATAAAACATAGGCCTAAAATCGTGTATAATGCTTCAATTTTCTATATTTTTGTTTATTCTTTTCGTAACCTCATATAGCAACGCTATGAAGTCATTGTCTTAGTCCTTGATAATGTTCATAACCAGAGTTATTTTTATTGACTGATATTTTTCCGTGATTTTTTCATTGGCTGGCGATACAAATTATACGTAAAGCAACCAATGATCAATAGCATCATAAGCATACGTGGTTCCCATTGCAATCATTATGCGGTGCTATTTTGGAGTTAGATTAATTTGAGTAAGAGGTAAGATCACTGTACTGCAGATAAATCCACAGGTGCATAGTCTCCCACAGCAAATATTGAAATATATGCACACTGGTGATTTTTGTAGCTAAATGGTTGAACACATTCCTTATTCTGCCCCTCAGATGCCCAATCCTGTTCTGTAGAAGTAATTATTCCTATCCCCTCTCTTATTTTCAAATGAATTGCACATTTATTAGCATACATCAGCCAGTGTTCATCTCATCGCTCTACCAATGAAGCGTGCAACATTGTTCAGTACACTTTCCGCATATTCAACATTTCTCACTGAACAAATAGGCGTCAGTACTTAAATAAAATTAATCCATTATGGCCTCCCCCAGAGCAGAGATCGATGGGCAGTATGTTCTTGCTCCCTCAAAAAGTACTGCATAATGTCTATTGTTTATTTTTTTATGATTGCACTTTATGGAAGGTGTTCCTGAAAACATAAAGCTGCAGACTCTTGATTGCCCTTTGCCGTTAATGTTGTTTCGGTGAGAGGTAGATTATAATACATTATGTGCTAGTAGCTAGTAGTCAAACAGAAGACAGTTATGTTGTAATTTATGTAAACATATGATTGATAAAATATCAAGCCCATTGTTCTACTATTGGACTGTCCATAAATTGCGTCAACAATATGCAACAATGTTTCAATCCCTATACCACTGTCAGGGCCGGCCCTAACAATTGCGGAGCCCAATGCGAAACGGATTGCGCGGGGCCCAGTCTGGGTAGGGAAGAGGATAATAAAATAAATTCTAATATGAATTTATGAGCCTATGAAGTGCGGGCTCACTGCGGCCGCATAGGTTGCAATGGCATAAGACCGGCCCTGACCACTGTTAAATCAAGCATGAGGATGGAGATAGAGGGAGTTACAGCAGCACCTAATTCGTTGATAACTGATACATCAGCACACTCGGTAATAGACTATCAAAGCATGTAGCGCAAGATAGAAAAGTGCATGCTGAGAAAAGAATAATAGGACTTAGTAAATAACTCAGTTGTCCAGAGTATTACATGGATATACTGACTTGGTCATGCTGGGTTCAGATGAATCGAAAGAGCTGACTTATTGGTAGGTAATGCGGCGATATACGGCACAAAGCTGATAGAGATAAAGCAGACTTGATCAAGGCAGTAATACATTCAATTTCAAGATGAAGATGATTTTAATGAGGCTGAGAAAGTGCACATATGGAGAAGTCAGAATCGGGAGTGTATAAAGGGAAGGGAAGGAAAAGTATTTTTTTTTATTGTGGAAGGCCTCAAACATCACACAATCAACATCTGACCGCTACTCTGAGTCTACATACACTGGGATGGCTGTTGGAACGGAGGGCAAAAAACTTATTGGAGTATCGTATGTGCTGAAAGCTAGTTTCTAATAAAGAATCACTCCATCCCCGAACAACTTTCAAGAATTATGACACCCCCTTTCCAACTCATCCTTAATTATAACCCAAACAAATATTGAACCCTCCCCTTGAAAACAATTTTAGCAGAAAAAAGAACGAAAATATTACACAAATTGCTTCATTTTGTTTAGAAATGTTTTTAAATCTCAAACACTTTCGTTGGTGTATGAAACAGTATTGTGGACAAATCACCACTTCCCCATCTTGTCACATACTGTCAAACTGTAGTCACCTTTCCCCACTCCCTTCCCCATAAGTTTTTTTTCGTAGGTTGTATAACGAAAAATTACCTATAACCTACAATTACAAGACACAGATACGTCAAATTAAAGTGTCGAACCAATATTGACAGGGATCTCCCTATGGTAGTGTTGAAACCGTACGCTTTATTATCGTTTGATCGATCACAAGGTCGCGAGTTCATATCCCGCTTACAACGTCTTGTTTGTAAAATGAATTATCTCAGAGATCCCTGGAAATTCTTCCTTGGAATTACAGATATACGTGCTCTAAGTGGTACACATTACATCGGGCGTGCCGATTGGTTGAGAAAACCGAGTACATATGGAGTAATCCGAGCACAATGAAATCACTCTTCTACACCTTTTGAGCCTCATTTTATAGATATTTATCTAGATAGAGTCAAACATACATAGAATGAAACAACACAGTAGACGGAAGACGGCATCAAGTTTCTGAGAAGTAAATCACCACATACATTCAAATAGAAGAATGTAATAACTCACACATTGACATTACAGAGACCACAGTAAAATTGTGCTTCATATGGTTAATAAGTATAAGACAAAACGGTTCCTATTTGGAACGGTTCCCTTACTATTTGACATTTTTACCTTGGCAATGTATGTCAAGATGGTGTAATCTTAAAACTACGAAAAAAGGCGACCTGTCAGATTGCAACAATTGGCGTGGAATTACTTTACTATCAACCCCAGGAAAACTGTTTTGTAGCATCTTAATGGAAAGAATGAAAATTGCTGTTGATCAAAGACTTAGAGAAGAACAAGCGGGTTTTAGACCTAACCGTTCGTGTGTAGATCACATCTTCACTCTTAGAATTATTATAGAAAATTCAATTGAGTTTCAAAGTCCATTGATAATTAACTTTATAGACTTTCAAACGGCATTCGACAGTATACATCGTCCGGCACTATGCGAGATCCTTAAAATCTATGGATTCCAGTTAAAATATATAAACATCATAAAGCCCTTTACCATGAAGCAACCTGTTGCGTAAGAACAGATACAAGAAATTCAGAAATGTTCAATGTCAACACAGGAGTGAAACAGGGCTGCGTATTATCACCAATGCTATTTGGAATAGCCATCGACTAGATCATGCGTAAAACCATTCATGATGAAAAAGTGGGTATGCACTGGCTCAAAAACAACACTTTAACTGACCTTGTTTTTGCAGATGACATCGCATTATTAAACTGTACTCACCAACAGCCACAAGATATAACCAACAAACTATGCACACTCGCAGAGCAAATTGGCCTTCAGATCAACACGTCCAAATCAAATATCATGGAACTTACCAGCTCAACAAATACATCTTAGTAAATAACCAAATAATGGAAAAAGTATCCTGCTTTAATTACTTGGGCAGCCGAATGTTTGTTGACTGAGACTCAATAAAAGAAATAAACACACGTATAGCAGTGGCAGCTAGCACATTTGCTAAATTAACTAATATCTGGAAATCAAAAGATCTAGGGACAAACACCAAACTAAAGCTATTTAACTCATGTATTGTATCAGTGCTAACGTATGGTAGTGAAAGCTGGAAATCAACTCAAGCAACAGACAACAAACTAAACAGCTTCGAAAACAAATGTCTACGAAAACCGATAAACATAAATTTGAGCGACTTCGTCACAAATAGTGATCTAAGAGACAAAACACACCAAGAGTATGTTTCACACATCATAAGAAAACTAAGATGGAAATACCTTGGTCACGTTTTACGACTAGATGTATTCAGAATAAACCAACAATCCCTCATGTCGTCACCTGAGGGTAAAAGAAAAAGAGGAAGAACTAAAACAACCCTTAAAAACACCATTCTTAAAGAAGAGGAATTAATAGGCTCTAAGACTATCCAGGAACTAAAGCTGCAGGCAGCGGACCGCATCATATGGAGAACCAAAACTTCTGCCATATGTGTCGCTTGCGGCACAAAAGGAACAAACTAACTAATGTATGTCAGTTTATGTTTACCCTTTTTTAATACAAATTTATTTAGGGTAAGGTTAGAGTTAGTTATGTAAAACATTAATCTCCGAACCTAAAATAAATTTATATTAAAATTAAAAAAAGAATAAAATTAACTGACATAAAATGCCATAAAATAACATAACATAACTTAATGACATAAAATAAAATTAATAAAGGATAAACATAAATTGCCAAGAGAAATAATGAAAATAGGCAAGCGCTCGTTCTAAACAAGTACCGAAAATACTGTTAAATTGATTCAATGCAGTTTTACTTGAAAAAATTACAGAAAATCGAATTTTCTACCAAAGTAAGTCGTTACATTTCTACCAGAACGTCTCCACCAAGTCCGTTCCACACCAGAAGTTGCCAGATTGTGGCGATTTCTTTGCCATATTTTCCAAATATTGCCATTTTTGCATGTCATTGCCATTAAATTTTGTTTTTATTACGTGTTTGGTCAATTTTAACATGTGTTAAACGTTTGGCCATGTTTTTGTGTTCTCTATTTTACCTACTTTGAATATAATCAATTTTACTTATCTGACATCTATGTAAAAACACGACATGGAACAATAAAGTAGACAGCTGTCTACATGAAGGTATGTCACACAAGATATGTAACATATTGGAAAAAATAATGCCGTAAAACTGTAGAAATATGCTAGAAACTGTAAAAATGTAAAAAAAAAATGTCTAAAAATTGATTTCATACAATTTTTAGTCTTACTAGTAATTAGCAAGTATTCACGCTAGGGGAATAGTTTTAATCGATTTAACTGGATATAATATTACTGAGCAAATGTTTCTATACAGCATTGAACTTGAAACATTATGGCATTGAAACAAATTGACAGCGTAAGTTATGGAATGATGTTTGTTACAAGAGCTGAACACAACAGCATTATAATAATGGAATGATGTATGTTACAAGAGCTGAACACAACAGCGTTATAATAATGGAATGATGTATGTTACAAGAGCTGAACACAACAGCGTTATAATAATGGAACTTGGTTTACATCAATGACCTAGTTGCTGAACTACCACATGGGATCAAAGTGGCAATGTATGCTGACGACCTGGTGATCTGGTGCACGGAAGAACATGCAACAGTGGCCACTAAACAAATACAAAGAGCTATCGATGCCCTAACCTTATGGGCTAATAGATGGTGCGTCAGCATTAACACAGATAAGTGCAGCACTACACTCTTTACCCTCTCACCAAAACAAAAAGCTGGTCATATCAAGATAGATGGAGAGCTCTTGAAAGAAGACAAACAACCCACATACCTCGGAGTTACTTTTGATGATAAGCTGACATGGAAGCAGCACATAAACAAAGCAACAACAAAAGCCAGGAGGAAGCTAGCTATCCTGAGAAAACTAAGTGGAACCACATGGGGAGCCAGTGGAAATATACTCAGTAAAGTTTACCAGCAAGGCATAAGACCACACCTGGAATACGGTTCAGCTGCGTGGTGTCCTGCATCAAACACCACATTACAAGATCTAGATAAAGTGCAAAACCAGGCACTTAGAATAATGTTGGGAGCAATGAAATCAACACCCATAGCAGAGATGCAGAAAATGGGAAGAATGCAAACACTTGGCGAACGCAGAGACACAAAAGTACTAATTCAAGCAGAAAAGTTTCAGTGTATGCCAAGTCATCCAATGAAGGAAAGATTCCAAAATCTAGCAATGGGACGACTGAAAAGGAGCAGCTTTATCCATCAAGCTAAACGACTCCGTAGACAACTTACAGACCTACCTGAAGTTGGCAGCCCCTTAAGGTCTGTACCAGAGCAAACCCCGTGGAGTGAAAGCCATGGAATGCCAATATACATTCAGACCCATGTGAAAGGAATACTAAGCGAGGACGAACAGAACAGTGTGCAGCGAATGACAATCACCCTCAGTTTCCTGGATGAGGAATATCCACAAGATATATGGGTCAGAGTGTACACAGATGGGTCAGCACAGAATGCTGTGAGGAATGGAGGTGCAGGTGTATATATAGAATATCCACACAAGCCTAGAGATACAATCAGAACACCGACAGGAAAATTCTGCAATAATTATGATGCAGAAATCCAGGCAATTAGTGTGGCAGCTAAAAAACTGCTGAACTCCAACTCTGACCTACAGCCTGTGGTATTCCTGACAGATGCAAGGTCAGTGCTTCAAGCTCTCCAGTCTGGAAAACTAACAGACTTAAAAAAACTACTTAGCGAATTGTCTTACCAGTATAGGGTAACCATGCAGTGGATACCCTCTCACTGTGGAATACCAGGAAATGAAAAAGCAGACCAACTGGCTAAGGAAGGTGCTGCCGAAGACCAACCAGATATACCAATCACCTACCATCAGAAAAAACAGATGATAAAGTCAATAAGAAAGCCACAAACACCAACACAAGATGACTATCACAATATGAACAGATCAGAACAAGTTATAATTCTACGTCTCAGAACAGGACACAACCGACTCCGCAGTCACATGTATACAAAGTTCAAGATTGGCAACACAGCCATGTGTACATGTGGACAGGCAGCACAGAGTGCCAAACATATACTTCAAGAGTGTTCTGAGCATGAAACGCTGAGGCAGACATATTGGCCAGAGGAAACAACACTGGAATCAAAGCTCTATGGGACACTGTATGAACTACAAAAGACAGTGAGTTTTATTAAGGAGACAGAATTACAGATATAGACATGTTTCAAGTGAACGAAAGAAGAAGAAGAATAATGGAATGATGTATGTTACAAGAGCTGAACACAACAGCATTATAATAATGGAATAATGTATGTTACAAGAGCTGAACACAACAGCGTTATAATAATGGAATGATGTATGTTACAAGAGCTGAACACAACAGCATTATAATAATGGAATGATGTATGTTACAAGAGCTGAGCACAACAGCGTTATATTAATGGAATGATGTATGTTATTATTGCTAAAATTAACCAACAATCCTATTCATTTACGTCGATATCATTATAATAGTGAAATGATTTTAAATCATTGAGATATGTCGATCATCTACACACAAAAGCTGGAAATCGAATCTGGAACCCGGACATGCTCCAGATTCTTAAACAAACATTTAGACAATCAGGAAAAGGGCTTTAGTCATGCCCTGAGACTAAGGGTAGTTCACGATGTCCATTATCGCTTCCTAGCTCTGCTCATTCAAATCTTGACTAAGGCCCGGGGATACTTGAAACTTTAGAACGTTCTAATAGAGCACACTCGTATTTTAAATACCGGTTATATTTTAGAGTAAGAAAACAAAGGTTTCCACTATTGAAAGATGAAGTGTGAGTATATGGATTACTATGTCACTGTACACGTCACTCTTGAAAGATACCATTTTGAGTCAATGAGTTAACATGTCACTATATAAGCCACTTTTTCTTAGGAGTTAACATGCCACTGAATGAAGAAAAAAACGTTTCTCATTGAATTGCTTTTCTCAGATTTGTATTTATATTTGGAAGAAAAAAACATATATTGCATTAAACCCATCCAACATTTACTTTAATTACATAAAGACACTTGATTCTATGAGTTAAAAGCACTAGTATTTTCAACGTTCACTTAGCAATTACACATTGTGAATTTGTTCTTATTGATGTGATGACATATTAATAGGCGTTAAACATCAATGTGGTCTTTCTTATATCCGGCCAATAGTCTTACAAGATTTTCAGCAGGATGTAGTCTGGGAAACGGAAAATACGATGTGTCGCAGTTTTATTTGCGTCAGTGGCCCGAAACACCGAACTTCAGCGTTGACAACTAACACATTCTGTTATATGAATGGTGATTTTGTATTGATGGCTGTGTGACTTGAGTGCATATCGAATTTAAATATACTATATATACATATATATATATATATATATATATATATATATATATATATATATATATATATATATATATATATATATATATATATATATATATATATATATATATATATATATATATATATATATATATATATATATATATATATATATATGCAAATGCATGATGGTCTTGTCATAAATTACTAGTAAAGAAGTTCTGATTATCGACGAAGTTACGTGTATGAGACACGATGATGTATCGACCTGCCGAGTTAGAAGGCGAATTCTAGCAACACGGTGTGAATCGCATCACCATAGAGTATGGTGAGACACGGAGAAAACTATGGTCATCCACTCCGTCTTGATTTGTCTTGCCACTAGTTTCAAATGAGGTCTGGAAAGATAGTGAGGTCCACACTTTGCCAACTTTTCCACACTTGAATCAAAATCCCCAATGCACGATATCTACGAAACTTCACTCGAGGGGAAAACGTCGTCCAACTGACTCTAGGTGTATGTTCGCACATTTTTCGATTGTACGCATATGTGTGGCATAGGAACGGAATAAACCTAGAGACTACGCACAAAGTATACAGAGTAGTGGTATTTTCATTGCTGTTATAATTCGTAAGGCTGACGGGAATTGAACCAGGTCCGTTCTAACGACACCGATTCGCCTTGCAACTCAAGGAAACAGGTTTTCCGTATTTGACCTAACACATCCCCCCCCATAAATATGTGATCTCGTCAAGACATTCACCATGTGTACTACAGTCACTGGGAAATGGCCACTCGAAACAAGGACTATTACAACAACAACGAACATACCGTACACGTATTGAAGTATCTTCAGAAACACACACATACAACATCCATATTAGTACTATAAGGAACAACAGGCCTGCTTATGAACATAAATGACATAGAGACAGGACAACGTTGCTTCAAATAATAGCTTATACAAGTAAATTCAAGTAGAAAAAACCAAGATAAATTAATTGCTGCTATACACTGGTGAAACATGAACTGTGTATAGACGACATGTAAGGAAGCCCAATCAATTTCAGACAACATGTCTCAGAAACGTTCTGAACATCAAATGGCAAAACAAGATCCCGGATACCACTGTTCTAGACAGATCTGGTACACCTAGCATTGACACTATTTTGATGCAGACAAAGATTGGTTGGGCAAACATCTAGTACGTATGATAGATCATTACCTACAAAAGATACATCTCTATGGTGAATTGAAGGATGGCCGTCGCTCTCAAGTTGGCCAAAGAAAGCGCTACAGCTACTCGTTAATGAGCTAACTGGAAGGCTTTGAAATGAAGAAAAATACATAATAAGAACTTTCATAAAATACAGTTACATAACACTACACAGTCAAAAAAGGCGGAGCATCTTGTGAAAAGGAGAGAAATTCACCAGTTGAACCGCAGATTGTAGCTAGATAGTGGCGGTAGACCAAAAGCAATCCACAGTGGTCATCCAACTGTCCACAGAAATTTTTAACCAGAATAAATCTTGTTAGACATCTACGAACTGATAGTCAAGGACATAATTCTAACTTAATATCAAAAGTGGATGTATCAAATGGTCATCATCACTTATGATGGACGAACAACGTATTTCCCTCTATTTACACTACTAATAATATCCTTGCGTTAGCTCCTCGTTGTATTTTGTAGTCATATTACAATTGTTTTTATCTTTTGATTCCATTCTATATTATGCACCCATCCCAAACGGGGAACGTCTGTTGATAAAATTTGAACACCCATTATGTATATAGTTATGCATATATGTAAGAGCATTTGGAATAACATAACTTAGCAGCTAGAGCAAAATTGGGCAGTTTATAGTAGTGTATAGTTGAATGTGTACAGCATAATGTATTTTTCAGAATATAATATCTATAAACAAATGGTTCGTATTACTTTTATCATGGTATAGGTATCCTATGTAAACATTAATATCTACATGATTATCCGCAAATTGGAAATGAGTGCAATAAAAATTGCAACACAAATCAACGAGTTAATAAATGTATAAACAAATCCCGATACGGTATTTAAACTAGTGATCAATCTGCTTACATATTGGTGGGAACCATATTCGAATTTATTGATTAGCTGCCACAAAATGTCGATCTGACATCAGACTTAATATTTGTGCTGGACCTCCCTTTTTATTTCAGGTGATCCCTTCACGCCTGATGAAGTGGAACGTAATAGTTTTAATTAATTTTGGACAACAGCAGCACTTAGGGCAGGTGCGTGTACACTGAAGTTCCATTGATGACGATACCGATTGGTAATCTGTAGGTTGCATACGAAAATATCACGTGGGACTGTATCGCAGTGTTTGGTCGCGTCTGATCTGTGAGCTCTTTATTCAGAAGATCGCGTATTATAGTGCATACTCTAGCGACAGATGAAAATTAGTTCTTTTTGTTGCTATGTATAATTGTGAATAACCCTGGAATTGAAACGAGGTTTCAAAATGACAGTTCCACTACCGCGTTGATCTGGTTCATTGTGTTTCAAAAGGTAGCACTTAAGCAATAACAGTGATGTATTAATTTGTTTTTACTATTTATCTTTGCTTATTCCAAAATACATTGCATTCACTCTTAGTTATTATTCGAAGAAGTGCTGATTGCAGTGAAAATTAATATTTTGAATCTATGGTTCATGTTTTCATTTAAATATTTGATTTTTCCTTTATAAATCTCTAATTTCTGGTATACAAAGCGTTTAGCAGTTTCGTAAACCGACAGACTAGCACATTTCCAAGTCCCTACAAATCATCTCTTCGCGATGCATTCCGATAACATACATTGTTAAATTCATGAAAAATACTCGGTAAATGCATTGGGGATCTACTCTGATTTTTTTCTTACCAAAATAGAATGATAATTGATTGCATTTAGACAATACCCTTTATCGATGAATGTTATTCGGGACATCCGAAAAAAAACGGCCGTAGCACAGTTTAATACAAGAACGTCAATCATGACACATCACTGAGATATAGGTGAAATAGTGTCCTGAGATATAAGGATAATTATTTTAATACAATTTCTAATGACAGCATATTACTAAAACACATTTTTAACGCAAGTAACAGTATATTTGAGACAACGAAATACGGAAGCCATAAAGAAAGCAAAGTTCATGGTCAAAAGATACCATGTTGACCATGGTCAAATGAGCACAAGGCATTGGAAAGAAAATACTAAGAATCCAAATAATGACATTCAATTGGAAGATGTGTGTAGAAATTAGAACGTGGATGTGGTGTTCACAATATATGATTGTGACCAAGACTCGTCTATGTGGATGAACCATCCGTAGTCAAATTCTACTATCGAGCGTAAATGGTACTTTTATACCACTTTGTCAGATGATAAAGGGTTATACATAAATGGATAAATTATGTACTGGACCGTGTAATTGGACGAGGTTAATTCTCCGATAGCGTAGCACTTAGTATACATAGACGTAGTCGATCAATGTCAACTCCTCACTGACTATTTCCATCACGGTAACTATTGCTCAGTATCATAGTTGTCTCATAAAGTAACATAAAGTTGAAAGGTGGAGTTGGTAATCTATTTTCACGGCATAGTAGTGATTCCAAGTTTATGGACAGGTGTAAAGCTGCCACAGATAGAGAAATCTATCCTGGCCTATATGCACCAGAGTAAACCGTAGCCCAATGCAGGCAGGTTTTCAGTCTCAAATCCCACGATGGATCGTGCTGGTAAACCGATAACGAACGCAAAAACAATGCAAAAAGTACATTTCCGTTGTCTTTTCCACAATTCTTGTATTTCATTTAATTTTACGCATAAACCAGTTTTTTTTAAAATAGAAGACTACACACAAGACTCAAATCCGAAAGAAACATCATATTGCTGGTGTCCCCTTTTACGCTTGAAACAAAATTAGGTAATGTGGTATTAAGCGTGTATTTTTTGCTACCATCACAATACCTTATGAATAATGTGTTCAATATCACTTTATGTGCCCTAGCGTTCCAAGAAAATATGCTATCCAATCTCAGCAAATCTGATACCAATATTTATTGGTGTAAACTGCAAATTATATTTGATAGTTGTCATATGTGGGTTACGTCATTAATGATATATTTGAGGACGGTTTTATTTGTTATATTTTTTGTTCAAATTGTATATATTTTTTTTTCTTATAAAGTAAAGCCCCATTGTCTACAGCTTAGATGTGGTCCTTGTTTGTGTGTGTCATGTGACTATTCTGTCCAGAACGTTGTCTTCCCAATGAACTCCTTGAACACCTCTCTGCCTTGGGCCATGTGGCTTGCATTACTACGTTCTACGTGTTATTACTTTCTCACAACAAATCACTACGTACTACGTGTTATTACTTTCTCACAACATATCACTACGTACTTTTTGTTATTATTTTCTCACAACATATCACTACGTACTACGTGTTATTACTTTCTCACAACATATCACTACGTACTACGTGTTATTACTTTGTCACAACATATCACTACGTACTACGTGTTATTACTTTGTCACAACATATCACTACGTACTACGAGTTATTACTTTCTCACAACATATCACTATGTACTACGTATTGTTAATCACACAGTGTAGTACTGACCATTAAATTTTCCAAGGCCCTCGTTGTTTTTATCGGGTACAGTCTGATTCTTCGCTATTTGGTTAACAACAGAAAGAGATTGCATTATTACTTGTCAATTACAGCTGAGATCTAATACTGTTAAGTACGATCATAACACAATTCACACAATACATATATTACGAGTATGTAGCTATTCGTGTGTTGTGTCCTTTGCAGAACGTTGTCCTCAGTGCTATTCTGTAAGCATATATGTTCTATGTAAGCTCTCCAGACTCTTCCAGCTTCACCTTCAAGAGGTTCTTGGTTATTGATTATAAGCTAGCATCATAGCATATGGGACATTCCCACAATTGATCTGCTCTCCGTTTCAACAACAATTCGAGTGTATGTAGACTCAAAGTCCAGTCAAGTGTTGATTACGTGATTTTCGATTCTTTCCAAAAAAGAGTACATTTTCTTCCCTCTCATTTAATCACTTTCTTTCATGCCATTCTTTGTATTTGTCCATTTACAGTTTCATTGTCAACATCTTCATTTTGCAATAAATGTATGACTGATTAAATTAACTCAGTTATATCTCTTTTCATATGGGTACGAGACGTGGACAATAAACAAACTGGAAAGTGGTAAATTAGAGGCAACAGAGATGTGGTTCTGTAGAAGAATGCTGAGAATATCATGGACTGTTCGAAAAACTAATGTGGAGGTGCTGAAAGAGTCAAATGCGAAACGGACCTTAATCAATAATATAAGAAAAAGACACTCTTCATTTTTTGGCCACTTTGTGAGACAAGATGTTTAGGAACATAGTCACAACAGGCAAGATTGAAGGCAACAGAGACAGTGGGTGAGAACATGAGAAAATATTAGAAAGTTTGACAACCTGGCACGGCAGGGAAACAACAACGAGCTTGATACATAATACAGGAGACAGAGAGCTGTGGAAAGCCATGATCGTCTACGCCAGTCGGCATGGCACATGATGATGATGATGATGGTATATCTTTTCAGTACTGTATCTTCAAGAGGTTTACATATGTGTCCATCATAGTCTTGGTCTGCCTCTGGTCCTCTTTCTGGAAGCTTTCCCTTCATGATTAATCTTTCTACACAACTTTGTCTTTTCTATATGTTCAATAAGTTCAAATCCCGTTCTTTTTGTAGTTTTGAGGCGCCAGTCTTCTTCAATGTTCAGGCCTTTATGAACGTATGTATTGGATCATCTTTCTGTCCATAATATTCTCATCATCTTTCTGTCCATAATATTCTCAGCACCTTTCTATATAATTTCATGTCAAATGCTGATATTTGTTTTCATTGTAGATGCCATTGTCCAAATCTCACACACATATCTTGCCACTGAAAAAAGTATAGCTTATTAATAGTTATATATTTGTTTTTATATGTTCCCTTTGCCATAAATTTTGCATATGTTTTTATGACTACCAACACTACGTGTGGAAGTTCAATCTTGAAAAATGGTCTTTCATCTAGATACTATTTTGTGTTTTTTTAATAAAACAGGGTGCTAGATTTTTATCGAACCTTTAAAGACATGAATAATTGTACATTAAAACTTCCCTTGTCCGTGTCATGGATGGGAATTGGGAAATGCTATGTTAGACACGTATTGTCATATATTAACTGCATAGAGATGATACGATCTTCACTACAACCGCCAGTTTTTACTATCCCAGAAGATGTAGTAATCATTCCCGTTGGCTTGGACCACATAGCAGCTGCTTGTGAAACAAAAATATGTCCAGTTGAGCTCTAAATGCCAATACAAATGATAATATTTTAATAGGTTACAATAAATAAAATATAACTCGAGACAAATAATGTTTATACACTTAACATAATAATAAAAACCAATTAATAATAATGCACATACATGCAATGGAAAAGGAAGCCTTAATTTACTACCATTTTAGACTGAAGGGCTCTATACATCAAGCAATTGTTTGACACAAAATACAGAGCTATTGTTTGTGCTGTGAACTAAGAATAATTTAAAATAACTACACAAAACAGGATTTTTATGGGGGTGGTGAAAATTACTTGATTACTATTCTAGTACCTTCTCTTTGCATCTCTATTTTTTGCATTTTCAGATGATGTTGCCATTCAGAAATTAGAAAACCAGATCTGAAAAAAAAGCTACAGCCATGACGTCCTTCCGACCGATGGAATACTTAATGAAGTTCCGCAATTCTCGACGGCTCGTGTTGGTTATAGTTTTTGTTGCCTTGTTCTTGGATAACATGCTGCTCACTGTTGTCGGTAAATGTTGGATGTTATCGACGTGGTTGGCGTGTGTGGTTGACGAGCATGGTTGACGAGCATGGTTTACGAGCATGGTTGATGAGTATGGTTGGCAAACATTGTTCACGAGTATGGTTTGCAAGCATGGTTGGCAAGCATAGTTGACGAGCATGGTTGACGAGAATGCTTGACGAGCATGAATGATGAATGTGGTTGACAAGGGTGGTATGGTTATACAAGTAGTTATAGAAGGTGGCTGAAGAAAATGATTGGTGAAAATGAGTATTTTATAACGTCTGTAATAATAGTGGTTATTTGTAGTATCTTAATTAACAATGTATTAAAATTACAACATAACGTTAAAAAATGATAAATATCAAAATGCATGAAGAATACTGTAAAAAACGAAAGTATCATATTGTTTTGTCACATAATCACAAGTGATGGCAATTGCGGAAAATAAGCGAAAAAAGGGGAATATAAATGGCAAAAAGTATTTTCAATGACATAAATAAAATATTAACGTGCAATCACGATTAATCAACCTAAACATGACAATTGTATATTGCTACATTTTTTCTGGTTTTTTTTAATTAATCAGGAACAAGGGGGGATAAACGGCGAACTGTCTTTGAGGTATGATATATATGCAGAATAAGGAAGATTTCCTGGAAAGAGCTCAAAGAAACAGAAAATGTATACAGATATTCTTATGAGAGCAACACTATTAAATTATATACATTTGAAACAAATCAACTGTTTGGTCATATGAAAACTTGTTTCAGACATTACTTGGATGTAACATAGGGGAGATGCATTACTTGGATGTAACACATGGAAGATGCATCATTAGATGGACACAATTTCATATTTCCTAAGCACCCTACACTACATAACACAACCATCTCCAACAGAGACCTATTATCTAGAATTGTCTCGTGACCGGAAAGAAAGACCTTGATTTATAACTATAACTACGTTTTTACCCTATTTGAATAAGATTTTTCAAAGTGGGTGTATCTTGTTATATACTCTTATACAGCAACGAAAGACAGCAGCAAAATGGTCAAGCGTGCGCACCTGTATATAAATTGAACTTGGTGACAAGTGTGCAAGTACTCGAAACATGTTCTCTCGTATAGCTTGCTTATTATACTAGCGATATGGTTTCAGTAGGTAACTGTTCTTGGAAGTGATTAAAAACGATGAGCGTATTTGTTACCAACGCCTATGTCGGATGTGTCAGGTGAAAATGAAACGGTGACATAACACACTTCCATTCTCTGGACTACGTCCTGCTGAAAATCTAATAGGGTCATTTTTCTGCTATAAAAGAGATTCAGTGGGAGTTTGAGAACGAACGAAATAAAAAATTGCGCGCTACTGAAAGTTCCAATCTTGTAAGTATGAAATACAACACTAAAGTAAACCTCACACATATCCTAGTTCTACAAAAGGTTTCAAACAACAATATATATTGTTTATAAATCATTGAAATCTAAATAAAAACAAGAAAACATAAACAGAATTTCAAAATGTCCATAGCTTTCCTCTCCGTAATTTTTATTTTAGCTAATCTAAAAGCACGATCTGATGTAGTAGATTCCACATATGAGATTTTGTCTCATTCATTCTGAACTTGCATAACTTTGAGGCACCCGTTAGATTACTTATAAAGTAGTATTACATGCGGCTGCGAAGCAAAGAAAAATCGTCACATGTGAAATAAGTGTCTGAATAAAAGCTGCAATGGTTACCAAACTAGATAACATACGAAATTAAGAAATTAGGAAACGAGTTGGTATACTATCATGTATCGAACATATTGAGAGACAGCAAGTAAAATGGTTCGGTCACCTTATGAGAATGAAGCCAAACCAAATACCAATAAGAGCATATAATACAAGAATATCCGGGCGTAAAGCCAAAGGTAGACCAAGACAACGGTTGATAGAAAACATCAAGATAGCTTTGAACAAACATGGACTAAATGCAACCACAGCGACACATCTGGCCATGGAACGACAGCTTAAGCTTCCACCCCTACGCTTAACGGCAAGTGTGAATGCTATCAATAATCATTCACCTGGGGAAAGACAATAGACAATTACATGCGGCATATCTGCGGGTCTCATTAATAGGCATATCAGACGAAACATTATGTAACAGTAACCTCAACTCTCAACAAATGCCATTGTAATATAGTGAGATAGCACACTTGTGGAAGCCGTATCACATTTCATCTTTGTAATTACGTTTCCATTTGACGTGCAACATTCAGAGAACTCAGCATTTCTCATCATGCTAGAGGAAACAGATGAGCTCTAATAAAGACTGTGGTCGAAGATGTCAATGAATACGTGATGCCATGACTATGAAGATGTGGTACATATGATGTGATGAAAAGCAATTATGAGCAATACGTCACATTTCGCCAGCCCAAAAGCAATCAACCATGTTAGTCCTGCATAATATATGAGTCCCCATGGATGGCAGGCTCTGCAAGGCTGACTACACCACAAACCCAAGTGGCAGTGATCACGATCAAGGCTGCTACGAGTATCTATAGCAAGAAATGAGCATGTGCCGTGCAGCTTAAGCGTATCGTCCAAATTCTATATTTCGAAAAAAATAGTCACAAAAGGTAGAAAGTTGCAAAACGCCTAGAATGTAACCCTTCTGAGTAGGAAAATTCTTCTAAAAGTTTTGAATACCTAGAAATTGAAAAAGAAACAGTAAAATTTGCCTAATCACATTTATAACAATATATTTCATATCTGACATACCATTTTCAAACTATTGTATGTAGTTGTATAAATGTAAATGCATTTCGTTACTCATTATTCCCCTAATATATTGAAATGTAATATATCTCTAATTATAGTGCTACTTTGTCTGACAGTGCCAATAGTGCCCAACTTCCTAAGAAAACTAGAGAACCCTTACGTGGAAGTCAATGTATCAAAAGCAGAACTTGGAATAACTGTGGTGCCCAGTATAGAACTGAGGTGTACAAATTTCTCTACCAGATATACAGATATACGAACTTTAATAGCAGATCTGCCACTACATTACGTTCGCAGGAAGCATGAAATCTGTTACAACGAGTCGGTATGGCGTAACCTTTCCTACGAATACTTAACTGTGACACAGCGCTCTCCCAGACATGCAGACCTGGACGCTGAAAATGTCGAAGTTGGATTTATGTTTGCTTCAAAAGCCATCATGCAACTTATAGCAAATCCGTTTATAGGTCCTATCACAAACAGGTAAAGATTTATATACATATATAAATATATATATACATGTTGTTTGTCATACATCTAGAACATGAAAAAGAATGTTATTTCCCTTTTGCGAGACACCACGCATACTGGGGAATAATATGTATTTTTCTAGTGACCAACTTCATACCTAGGATCATGTGATACACACCGCCTTTACTATTCCATAATATATTTAACTCACTACCTTACACTTTATTCTCTAGAGACTGTTGATAATTTTAAAATATATTTTTACCAAATCTGTAAATTGAACCTTGGATCATCAGACTAAGACATTATTGCATTAGACACTGAGCTACAGCGACCAAAATTTAAAGGAAGTATCGTCTCACACTGCTTAAAACCATCAGTCTTTTTTTTAAATAATTCACCGAAAAGACACCACTAAGGATGAATCCTACTAGGAAAGTAGATCCCTATTGTTGTGGTAATAAGGATATATTCCTTACTGTTCCTTACTTGATGTAACACAATCTCTTCAATATGCCTATGGTATATGTTATTAAATTTACAGAGTAACGTTTGATGAACTCGTCCCATTTTTTTTCCATATTTGTCGTGTTTTGTTGTTTTTATAAAGGCTATTTGGTCGAAACGTCGAAATCTTTGTATTAACAGTTACTTATTTCTTATTACTCAATGTATTATTCTATGCAACTTATTATTCAATATGTCTGGGTTGAAGTCATAGAATGACGACTCTTCAGTTTATCCAGCTGAGTAAAGTTGGGAAATGTGAGCACAGAGAAGGTGAATACTAGACACAGCAAATCACAAATGAGACACAGTGCATCTATGTGCCAATATTACAAAGCAAAATACTACTCATAGCCATATCAGTTATATATGACATATATTTATCAATTGTCAAAATTAGAGTTACATAGTTACAGAAATTTTCTGTCTATTTTCCTGGCACAATTCTTTATTTAAACTTTCCTCGTCGTATCATACCTTATCAATTGTCGCTGCTGTCTCTAATTTGTGTTATGCGTATGCCGAAGGTTGTTGAAGGTTGCTCCGAGTAGTGTTTTCCTTAATCCGGGGACAAGTGCTTATGGTACTTGTTAATCAGCTTGGCAAGGCAAAAATAAGTCTTGTTGGCTGGAGTTTTCTAAGGGCCGTATCGACCTCCTCCCCCCCCCTTTCTGATGTACATACATTGACAATGCCTCAGTGCACTCATTTTTGTTCAACGTAAAGTGTTCCTGTACTCTTCTAACTTCAATGAAAGCACATGCTGTCTGGTGTTCAATGGGTGCCACAATACTTGACTTTAACGTATTGATTTCTCATGTGTGTGTTACCGAGAACACAAAAGGGGAACAAATAGTACTAACACTGCCGCCGGCATGTAAATGGTGAGAGTCAGCTAAGGAATTTGGATTTGGGACTAAATATCCCATCACCGTGTTCTCCAGTGTAATGGAGAATGTTATTAGGGAATCTTTATCTCCAGTATTTTTGAAGATTATATAAAGGTCAAAGCAAAATTTCCTCCAGAGTGCAATGCTGTTCAGCTTGTGGAGCTCCGTATACCTGCACTGAGTAAAAAGGCATTTGGGATTGGAAAAAGCTCTGAAACAATAATTATGCCAAAGAAAAACCAATCTGAAGCTGAAAGTAGCATCCCACTGTCTGAACTAGAAAACATGAATGATGCACTCGTACTCCCGTAGCATTCTCTATATCATCACCATCATCAGCGTCGTTGTAGTCATCATCCTCTTGATTGCATTATTATATAAATAGGGCATGCCCATGATACAAAACAACTACAAATAACGATTATAAGATAAAAAAATAATTGTATAAATAAATAATATTCGTCAGAACAATAACGACACAAGAATTAACTGTCAGAAAACATAAGAATAATAAAATATGGTATTGACAATATACGTGACCATCACAAAGCTACATGACGCATAGATAATGACGTATCGCACAAAATTAGTATAACACGGTGAGGATAAAAAAAGCTTACACCTATAAAAAATGTTCATCATAAAGCAATTATTTATGGTAGATTCATTGATCTCTCTTCTATATATCTAGGTTAAGCTTTCTTTTAATACCATACTTACTTATGTTATGTTTTTATACTTAGACTGTGACCATAATGTCCAGATATACAGATAAATTGCAAGAGTATGCAGCTGGAAAGCACGAGAGATCTATCTTTCTACGCTGTGACACTTGTTTGCCTTACGGCGTCAGGGGTGGAAGAGTTCTTTTGAGATGATTTTCTAGTGTGCTATTTGTAAGCGTGTTCCTGTGGCGTCTTTGAGATATATATATATATTGTAAAACAAAGTGCCCCCAAGTATCAGTCATATGACTTAAACACGTGACGCTAACAGGTACGTTTCAACCACACAGGAGACATCCAATAAACATGTCTTGTGTGTTACACAAACACATACAAGGCATGAATGTGATGCACTGAGCAAATTTCTCAGGAACACTATATCAGTGACTTGTTGATCATGTCTCATCATTGATGATCCTGTCACGTCGTTCTGAAACTCCAGACGAGCGTCTTTCAAGGAGACTGTGCCATGACGAGCTGTGCGTAGATAAGCGATCCAGTAGACGTCCAAACCATTGCTTCAAGGACTAGTTGAAGATATATATTAATTACTTCAAGATAGACAATCTATTGGGAATCAACAGCTATTGGCCATCCAATCGGCATATTAGTACACACATTAGGTGGTGTGAATAGAGTAGACCGCAACGGACAGTTCAAAAAAGATAAACGAAATGAGATATCAGACTTTTTCTCATCTCGAAAACTTACTACATTCCAGCTCGCTGCAACATTTTTCTCAGTCTTGACTGGAATCAGTCATCTGAGCACTCGCAAATAAATA
The DNA here is from genome assembly GCA_034231615.1 of Meghimatium bilineatum. Taxonomy (NCBI): domain Eukaryota; kingdom Metazoa; phylum Mollusca; class Gastropoda; order Stylommatophora; family Philomycidae; genus Meghimatium; species Meghimatium bilineatum. The sequence continues at coordinate 54,433,023 of CM067298.1, forward strand.
TAACAACATTTCCCATTGATATGCTCATCTTCGCTTTCGATGAAGGAACACCATCATCATTATATCAGCAAACATACCCAAAATAAACATAACTAAAACATAACTAACTAAAACATAACTATATCTCTACCATAACTAAAACAACGAATACATAAGCGCCGTCAATGTATATGTTTACATGTAATTATGTATTCAAATCATGGAATCTAAACTATGAATTCTTTGTTTTCCTAGAATTGGCTACACTATACCTATGTTCACGGGATTCACAATCATGATGGTCTCCACAATAAGTAGGTATCACGATATCAGTATTTACATTGAGTTACATTTCACACCTCATATTTACATGTTGAGCAGTGCAGGTAGAATGTGGTAATAATATATGTTTCTTGTATTTCTAGCCACGATGCTGGACATGTTTATGTTACCACTAAAGAAGAAGAATTCGGTTGTTATTGTGATTTTAACGTGAGCCATCACAATGACAAACGTAATTCTATGTAATCGTTTTAAAACTTTGGGTTATATATAGGCATGTTTATTACATATGCATTTACTTCTTGATCTGGCCTTTATATTCGAATCAACATGTGAGTGGATCCAGGGAAATTAATTTCCACGTGATCACTAATTGTGTCTGCTTCTATTGTAAATGAAGTCCCATGTGTATGATATAAAAACTGTCAATTCTGCATATATCCTGTTAAGGAGTTGCAGGGAAGTGGTACGTGTAGATGTGTGATAAAGGCTACATGCCTTTGTTACCGCCACGCCATGTGCAGGGTGTGCATTTTAATTTAGCCTCCGACAGAAACAACACACTCATTCTGGGTGTCGAACCCTGGATCTCACATATGTGAGACCACAACATTCTAACCTTTCGGTCATGCGTCACACATACGTGCATAATACATACATTACAAACTCTTGAGATGTACAGAAAGAAAATATATTTAGCTTTAAAGACGATGTTTTGGTACCCAGAAATGTTTTCGTCACTTTCTGAATTCCAAGAAGTACGACATCGCAAGAAAAACAAGCAATCATAGTATATATGGTCCATTTCCTATCAGGAAAGGCAAGAGGTATTCTTGCCCTTCGTTGAAAAATACGACATTCTGACTCATGGGAAGTCATCCTTCTTCTAACTTGATGCATTTGGTTTTTCTTGTACTTTTCATTAGCTGTAGACATAAAGCATACACAATTTGACCAATATGAATCACGGGAAATGGTATATGCTTCACTTTCAATGAACCAGGAGGTCTTATACATCGATGGTCAGAAGTTGACACTGTTTTGGTTGGATATTTTATGGCAAAAGCTGTGTTTACACACACATTTCCTGCCAATAAGAAGTTTAACAATATAAAAAAGGTACAAGCTGAGACAATATTTAATAATATTAGAAGTATGTACGATTATACTTGCACACCTATATTCACTATACACGTATACTTGTATAGCAGTTGAGATTGCAGTACAGTTGTAATCATCGAGAAGATAAGACATCTGGTTAATTGGAAACAGCCTTTTAGAATGAATATTTTTATATATATTGTGTGTGTGCGGAATGCATGCGTGTAAAAAAAGTGTTCCCTTTTCTACGACATTAGAGGACTTTAATTTGCACAGACACCAACATGTTGTAGTACATATATGAAGCTGTTTCTTCTTAGACCGTTCCACCTACTGCAAACTCTACCTGAACGCCCATCTATTCCAAATCACCTTCTTGACATCATAATTAAATGGCAGAAAAAATATATACAATCAATTAATCAAGTACCATGCAGAGTGGCAAAGGCGATCATGTTTCTCCATAACTCGCTGTTTCGTATTTGTTAATAAGTTAATACGTTGGTAATATCTTTTTGTGTCAGAGTATGAACCCTACCAGAAATTTATCTCTTCCCATGCCCCTTCTCCTCTTCATCTTTCTGGTGGTTACTAAATGTTAAATTTCAAGTTTTGCATTTCTCATTACATGCCAAAACAATCTTGATTGTCTACTTCTAATTGTTAATATAATTTGTATTTTTACCCCGGTATCTCTGAGGACTTCCACACTGGCTGTCCATGGACTTTTCATCACTATTTTCAAAAACCACATATTATTTGGCTCCAGCTTATCTTGAGCGCTGTTGTTTACCGCACATACTTCGCATCCATAAAGACGAATTTACTCAAAATAGCATTGTAGCACTCGAAATCGCGTATGCATTGATATTATTCCATTGCATAGAATGTTTCTCATATTTTGAAATGCTGATTTAGATTGTCCATGGGGGCCTCCGGCCATCTGATGTTTAATGGTGCAAAGATATTGACTATCCACTTGAATTAATTGTGTGTGTATTTCGTTGGAACAACCATTACTTCTGTTTCCATCTCTTGATTACACTGAGTATTTTGTTTTCACTTTCTTGTGATAACATGTCTAAGGGGCTTGAATTGCCCCTTAAATCTGAATTGTATCGTCAGCATATCTTAAGTTATTCAGATTTTAACCTCCAACTTATATTCATTACAAGCTTTCTACAGTTCACATAATATCTACTGTATGCAGGGAGAAAAGACCAGATGACATTACACACCCTTGTCTGACACCCATTTCCATCTTTTGGAATCCTGCTACATTTCCGTCAACCCTCATCG